>VTPC01007512.1:37403-63419 GCA_011009095.1 Ignelater luminosus
GTTTTTAACGACCTCGCGCCATTTTAGTCTTACACCACGATTTGAAACGAAAACGCATACGCGGTACAAATCAGACCGAATTTTGTTTAAAGTTTAGTGTAAAATCGTGCTTTTCGGGTAAATACCTTTCAAAACTTACCAGTGTTGTGTTAGCTGTGTCATAAGAGTGCAATAATTGTTTTATAATATCTAAAACACGGAACCGGCATTACCGTTTAAACAAGACAGTAGTTGCAATTTATTATTCCAAATTTAAATTTTAATAATTAAAGAAACGTCTCTCTAAAACACGATTTAAGATGCAAATGATTGTTAAAAGTTGCAAATTTATTATTGAAATTCTTTTAAATTGTAGTAATTACGCAAGCGCTGGAAAGGTCATTGACTGGTTAAAATATGTCAGAGTTCACAACCTATATACAGGGTGCGACAACGGTTTATGTTATCTGCTATGTGTGTACTAAATTTTTATGGCACGTACTACAGATTTAAATTACAACATAAATAAATCTTGGTTTATGTAGATCTTTAATAGCTTTTTTAGTTAGTTAGCAGTTACTAGTGCAGACATCTTTTCAGCGTACTATAAAATTGTGACTTTTGCATTTCGTACAAGAACTAGACAGCACAGTGGAAATTACTATTAGAGCACTGAAACTATCTTTTGTAATAATTTTTGCAAATTTAAAATTACGCAAGAAATTTTTCAGAATGTAATATCTCTGTAATTTTCTTTTCTTAGGTAGTTACTGGACGGCTCAGTGAAACATTGATAGAGTACTGGGACTGTCTTGTAAAGTGCTTTTGTTTTATTTATGCGTATTAATTACTAATTTTCTTAGTATTAACAATTTAAACACAGTTGATTTATTAGACGTATGTTTGTTCCATCGCGATTATGGCTAGCTGCTTCTTCACTCCATCGTAGTGCGCAAGCGCTGGCAAGGTCATTGAAGGGGTTAAAAATAACAGAATTCTAAGGGCTAAGAAGAAAAATATATGTTAGCTTTTATAGGGTGTTACAGCAGCTAAATTTACTAAATAGTATTTCCTTTGTGGTTATTTTAAACTTGATACATACAGAATTAAATTAAATTTTCAGATAATAAGAATAAAGCAAACGAACTGTGAATTATGTAAGTTTTGGTATTTTTAATTTAGATATTTAGTTACTAGAAAGTACAGTAAAATACTAATAGAGTACTGATGCTTTTTAGAATAGTAGCCATTTTTGATTTCTTAGGTAGTTACGGACAGCCCAGCGAAACATGATAGAGTACTGGGACTGTCTTGAGAAGTGCTTTTGTTTTATTTATGCTTATTAATTATTAATTTTCTTAATATTAACAATTTGAACGCAGTTGATTTATTAGACGTATGTTTGTTCCATCGCGATTATGGCTAGCTGCTTCTTCACTCCATCGTAGTGCGCAAGCGCTGGCAAGGTCATTGAACGGGTTACAAATAACAGAATTCAAAGCGCTAAGTGAAAATATGTATTAGCTTATACAGGGTGTTACAGCAGCTAAAAATACTAAATTAGTATTTCTTCTGTGCATATTTTAAACTTGATACATACAGAATTAAATTTAATTTTCAGATAATAAGAATAAAGCAAACGAATTGTGAATCATATAAATTTTAGTTTTTTTAATTTAGATATTCAGTTACTAGAAAGTACAGTAAATAACTAATAGAGTACTGATACTTTTTAGAATAGTAGCCAGCACAATGAAAAATATTATTAGAGCAATACGACTGTCTTTTTGCAATATTTATAATTTTAAAATTATGCAGGAACTGTAAAATGTAAAACCCAAACGCGTTCCTAAATCAAATATTTGCATAAAATCGACTGTAACTATAATAATAACACAATCGGTTTTTGTCGGGCAAAAAAACTTTAAAAGTAAGAACAGTGCTGTGATTAGTGAGGTTGCCAGCACGTTCCGCAGTTTGGATATACAACAAACAGGTAAGTCTTTTCTGTTGCTTTGTATATCTCCTGATTTTATATCGATGCGTTTTATTTCACATACGATGTTCAGCTTTGTACCTTTTTGGGGTTAGTGAAGAAAATTTATTTTAATTTGACTTTGTAATAGCAAGTAACAATTTAGCTTGGATTAGCCGATATACGTATGATGTAATCTATTTAATTAACCTAACCCTTGGATTATTTATGAAAATCACAAAAAGGATTAAAACAACGTCACAAAATATTCTTTTTCTGGGCCGATGAGAACATTTTGTAAACAAACCTGTAGGCCTGTAGCTTCATGTTGTTATCAACTCAAATACGACATGAAGCAGTTTATTACTAGATTACTTTGCAGAATTAAGATATGAGCCAGATTGAAAGGAGCGGATGTACTACACTTTCAATCAATGTATTTGCATATTTCGTAAAATTAAAAAAGGTATGATCCAAGTCACATACAATGTTACACTGATTGCATAAGTCGGTCTGGACACAATGTTAAATCTTTTGAGATGAGTTGACCAGTTGGCATGTCCAAACCTAAGCCTGATCAATGTAGTTATATATCTTCTAGACGCCTTTATAGAGTCATGCAAATACTTTGAGGTATGTTGGGACAAATAAGCGAGTGCCTAGGGTTAGATCTTGTACTCTGATGTCTCCATCGTTCATCGTTCTCTAATTCTAACTTTAAGTGTTTAAAATACCTATTCTGGAACTATCAACATATTATCAATTCCTTCTATATTAGGATTTTTCTTATAATACAGTACGTTATCTGAAAAAAAAGGAATTTTCAGCTCTCCTTTTCGTTGCTATTGAAATATTCTTATTGTCTGAATTTTCTAAGGTGTTAATAAGTGGCGTGAGTTGAAAATCTCTTTTTTGTACTTTAACTATCTTATTTATTTCAAGGTTCTAAGTGAAAATTTACATTGCGGCCTCAGCATTTTGCTCAGTGTTTACTGACGCAGAATATCTAGAAAAACAATCTGTATCTTTGTGTTTGACTCCACTTTTGTGTATTATTGTGTACCAATACTCTGAAAGTTTCAGTCAATACAGTGCATGGTGATCACTAACAATTGCTATGGGCAGTCTATATACTAAATGTCTCAAACGTTGTAACCTTCAAATTACACATATAGCCTCGATTTAAGATATAGCATATTTCTTCTTGGCCTCAGTTAGATTCCTACTGATAAAAGCTATAGAATGTAACTGATAATCGTTGCCTCTCTGGAGCAAGGTAGAACCTAAGCCATCAAAGCTTTGGGTTAAAGTTATATAATACTTTACTTTTTAATTAGTGAAAAACATTCTCTTGCTATCTTTCAAAATTCGGTATGTGTTTTCTGTAATAAGAACATAAACCTACAAAACCTTGTATGTGTTTGATTGCGGTGGGCCGGGGAAAGTTCTTGATAGCCAAAAGTGACACTTACTTGATTTCAAAGTAAGGCCTGCCTCACGAAACCTTTGAAATGTTTTTCTGAGGTGTTGTAGATGTTCCTCAAAGGCTTTACTAAAAATAATAATGTCATCAAGATAAATTAATACCTCTCCGCCTATTTCATATTGTGAAAGACCCGGTCGGTTAGTTGTTGGAAGGTGGAGGTCCATTAGCGTGTTCTTGAGCCACAACTGCTGTATACTGTTTGTGATCTTCTTTTATTTCAACTTGTCAGTACCCTGAAAACATACCCAAAGTAGAAAAATATCTTGCTGTAAATGTTAAGAAGAGGATAACACAATTTTTGGTCATAGCTATTTGAAACGAGATTATATATACAGGGTGTCTCTAAATTTTGCTGCCAAACTAAGAGAGTGTATTTGGAAATGAGAATTAACAGACCCGTAAAAGAGGTACCCTAAGAACGTCTTTTCACTGTATTTTAAAACGTGTGTGTACGATTTTATTCAAATTTTGTACGCTTGTGCATATCATCTACCTATATAACACAGCTTACATGCATCAGTCTTTTGTTGTTTGTTTAGCCAATGCACTCGAGGTTACTCGAAGTTTCTTTTGTACATTTTTTCATGTAAACTGTTTTTAAATCAATGACATAGTTGGATTGGCTATTTATTTTTCTTCTATACTTTATATGTTTTGAAAACATGCAAATAAAAATGTAAAAACCCACCAAAGGTTCCATCGCACCTTTGAGTAAAATAACATACCAGTGGATGCAACGCCGACGCGGCATTTTTTTTCTATTTAATTGCAATCGAGGAAAGTATCTTCCTAAGAACGAAGCGTGTTTTTTTTTCTTAAAAATGAACAGGCAGGAAAAGGTATTGTACCTTGGGTCGTGTTTTCTATTTAATTTTCTGTTTTTTAAAGGTGCACAGCATGCTATAACCATTTATCTAGCTGGAACAATGATTAAAGAACAGATAATTTAATAATAAAAAATTGTTTAAATAATTTAAATTAAGAGGTATCTTGGCAGAAGGTACAACATGCTGATGTACCTCGAGTCATAGCTAAATGTACTTTGGGTCACTATGCAAAATAGCAGAAAACGTACTGTAACATGCAAACTATAAACGTGGAAACAAATCGATATTGAAAAATTAAACAAATAGGCAAGTATTGCAAAATGGGGGTTTATTACGAACAAGGAAAAACAAAATATTTTTTTTAACAAACATTATGTGAAGAAAAGTCGACTTCAAATTGAATTTGAGAACGTTGTCGCTCAGGTACACCAATGGCAGCAGGTACAAGCAGTTTCATGATGACATCATTAGTGCTGAGTGTGTAAATGTCTTTTTTTTCTAACACAAATTTAATACTAGAACGATAGCGTTTGTAATACTTCACTTCGAATTCTTCGCGGTTTAGATTATTAATGACTTGGGCAACAAAATATGAAACTCGTTTCTTCTCTGCTATTTTAACCAAAAGAAAATACTCTTGTGATATGGGGTCTTCTATAAAGTGTTGTCAACATCTTCAGTCTTCTGTTCATTCCATTGTTTTTCGCAATATCAGTAGTTGCGATAGAAATCATGGTTGTCTAATACAAATAGATCAGTCGATGGCTTGACACAATTGATAGAATGTTTTAGATAATCGACAAAAAGTTCTTCAGTGGGCCACCCCGACGCGTTCGCCCTCCAATTGAGCCAGCTGGACAACCGTTTTAAAATAAACCAGTGAAAAAACAATCATTGGCGGAACATGATTGCCCATTGCGTCAACAGCAGCAATGGTGGTCACACTACTTACACTTCTTTCTCCTGCGCTACTCTCCCAACTTGCTTGGATCCCTTTTCACATATAATTTTCGGATGGACTTGGATAGTTGAGTTTCCGGTTTTATTGTAATTGTAAATTTTGTCAGGTGTAAAATTATGTCTGGACATAACATTTTTTAAGTTTTCCAAAAATTCTTTAATGTTTTTTCGATTAAAACTTGTGGCACGCGCAAGACTTGTTGCTTCAGGTTTTTGTAAAGCCAATGATGGATGACGTTCACGAAACTCTCTTAACCACATACGGCCCGCAGATTTTGATTCCTCCCAACAGTCCGGTATTTTTACATAATGTAGTCTTGCCGCTTGTTTGTTTAAGGACGAAGTTTGGGTGTAAAGGTTTAAACTATGGTATTGATTGGCTAGTAGCGTGCTCTATACAACCAATAAGAAATCCAGAGTTATCATTAACACTGTTAAAAGAGGGAGGATGTTGGAATTTTTTTCAATATTGTCTGAAAATAGAGTCTCTAATCAGCTTTCTTAATATTCCATTCGAACTTTGGGGTAGTCTTAGATAATCCAACTTCTTCTCATACGTAAGACATAAAGATGGAAAGATGATCCGATTCTAAGGTGTCATTGTAAACGTCCCATTGCAGCTTGCAAGCAATTTCAGGGGAGCAAAATGTAATGTCAATAGCAGCTTAAGAGCTTCGGCTGTATCAAATGATATATTCAAAGATTCTAGCATATCAGTAATTATAAAACTAAAGTTAGAGAAACTTAAATATTTTTCTAGAAACTACGAAATGTTTTATTTAACTGATCGACAATTTAACTTACAATTTAAGATCACAACTAACTTAAGAAGTATAAAATTTTACTGTACATTTAGAAACTTTTCCTTGAGATAGTCGAGCATAATTTTAAACAGTTGAAACCTTCTCTTGGTTCCGATTACTTATTTGTTATTGTTGTTCAAGCTACAAAGCTGTAGTTCATTTCATATGACTGAGTAGTTTTTATTGACAAACTTTTATTTATTTGTTGATTTAAGGCAGCACAAACAAAAAGAGAACCCAGTGACGTCATTAATCGAAAAGTATCTAGTTACATATGAGATTTCTGCATGATCTACCACATTATGTTAATAGGAATTAAAACTAAATAAGGATTTTTTATACATTTTTTAATTATAGTGTTTCATTATATCAATCGTTCTTTGATAAATCAAATCTGGAGCATTGATCGCATACAAATAATCCATGTGATTAAAGTGGTCGTCGAAAACTTGGACGGCTATAGAATTAAAAAGTTCCGTATGAAGTTTCATAACATCTAATTCATGCACCAACCAATCATTTTTACTGTAAAATAAGTAAACTGGCGCATATATGTTTCTAAGGTTATAATTAGGAGGAGATGTGTCGCCATAGTAATCTAAGTTAGAGACCCATCCGTAATCCCATCTTTGAAATTTTCCTAAAATTAGATTTTATTAAAAAGCATTTAGAATTCCGAAAAGTTTCGTTACCTGATTTGACTCCTTGCGCGAAATGACAAATTTGTTTAACTGATGCTCCAGATGGAGTGTGACCCATTATTATAGGCAATAAACTTGAATTCATTTGTTTCTCATTAAAGCCACAAATAGCGAAAAGCGCGTTTGTGCAGAGAATTTGAAAGGTGGAATTATCGTTGCATAGTGTGTCGCCTAGCTGGGCTAAAAATTCGTTTCGTGGAAGAAAATTATACGTATTAAGGACATTGTAGAGTGCCTATTATATAAAAAAAGGTTATTAGTAAAGATAAATCCTTAATATGTAATACTAACCAATATTTCAGTTCTAAATTCGGCAACAATTAGTAAGAGAGGGCTAATCATATGTTTTAAGAAAGCAATAGGCGCCAAACTAAACATCGCTTTGATTTTGTCGTTATATTGAGGTTTTTCTGAACACATAACATAAAAAACAGTTGCTCCCTGTGAATGCCCAATATAAAACAGTTTATTTTCATTTGTTTTATTTATAATGTAGTCGATCATTATTGGCACGTCAATAACACCTATTTCGTGCCAACTAAAATTCCAAAATTCCAAAGAATCTTTTTCGGGGTCTAAATAAGTATGTTTACGTGAATATCTTGTGCCTCGTACGTTTGACATCCAAACATCATAACCAAAATCGGCTAGGATATAAGCTGCGAAGAATAAATTTTATAAAATAATTGTTTATGGCTCACAGTTAACGTACCGAAACCTTTCCGTGGACCAGGTAAAACCCAGTCAGCAGAAGATGCAAGTATACCATGTTGTAAATAAATAACTGACCTTTTGTCTGGAAAACTTTTTCTACCATGAGGTATTCTATGCATCTCTAAAATATATCCATCTGGAGTTACTACTGTATGGTTTTCACAAGGATAACCATATTTTCGTATTAAATCAGGCTTAAAAACATTTGATTATATAAGTATTTGTTAAAATTATTTATTTATATGCTACTCACCACTAACAACTCAGAATCTTCTCGTATATTACTAGGTAGTGTTGCAAAATAAGCTTCGGTTTCCTTTTTTAAAATACTAAACTTATCTTGCGGTTCACTGAAATTGGCCGTTGATGAAAACAAAGGTAGTTGTAATGTTATGTAGATGATAAGAGCTACTGTCATTGTTAGCGGACGTGTTGTTTTGAAGATTTAAATTGCATCTGATTTGTTCCATTTTATGGATTGATAGAAGACTTTTGTGTAGGTATTCTGAAATTAATCCGATAGATGCAAATGTAATTCGTTCTGACCTTAGTTAGCTTGGTATTTTTAAAATTATTAGGGAATTAAATATTCACATTCTTTTCTTTGAAATTATAGAAAATTGTTATTAATTTAAATTAACGAGGATGCACAAATCCTTGATATTAAATAGAAACAAAAATTAATATTTACATTAGTTAATTAAAAAGTGTAAGGTATTTAGGTATACCTTGCCTACTGTTTGTTAATCACCATTTAAACAAACTGCGCATCAGGTTCGGATGTTCATTTTATATCATGAAAACGATCTTATTAACAACTATTTAAAACCGCTTTGATTCAATTGAAGACAATGCTAACAATTAGTTTGGAAAGATACATCCATTGTGATTGCTATAGTTACGGCAACAACATTTCACGCTTTTCCTAGAATGATAAAATTTCGTATTATCTTTGATTATAATTATACTTCGCAATCAGATCAATAGGAAATCACTAGATGATAGTAATGCACCGATTTAACGCCTTTGTTGTTATCGGTTACAGTTGTTAAAGTAGAAACCGAATAATGTAATGCAGTTTGGAAAAAGATATTACGGATTACATAGTTTACTGGTAGCTGCTGGTGGTCATCGTTGCAGTCGTGTTTTACAGTGGTGAATTATAATTAAATACAGTCATAGAAGAATTAATATAAGTAGATTTTAGATGTAATCCAAAAACGTACCGCATAAGAGGTGGCGATATACTTAGCCGTCTACAGGACGGTACAAAAAGTTTAACAGCATTTTTTCGCACCTAAAACTACTGTTTACAATATATTTGAAAGACGAAAAATATTTAATTGCAGAATACACGTACTTAATACCGCTTCGTATTGTTACGGTCATTATAAAACAAAAAAAAGGTATTATTTATGTTGCCAGTAATGGCAACTGGATATCAATCAAAGCACGAATGAATGAAATCTGATACATTTGAAGCTATACAATGAAATTCTTAATTATCTATTACTTTAAGCGCTCGAACGGTCAAGACTAAACTAAGGATTAGAACCTGATATTTGATACTCATAAGAACAAAAAATACTTCTAGATACTTCTTTGCAATGGAAATTTCAAGAAGCACTATTTACCCACACAGCACTAGTATATCCGATGGATGTCCAATAGACATCCTTAACCGGATATTCATACATCCATAGGATATCCATATTACATCCACCGGATGTCTTATGGATATCCATAGGTGATCCATTTTTCACTAAAGTGGACGTCCACAGTATATCCACACTGGATATACTACGGATATCCACACCGGATATATTATGGATGTCCAAACTGGATATACTATAAATATCCACATAGGATGTACGGTAGATATCCATGCAGGATATACTATGAATATCCACATTCACATTACTATGGATATTCAAATACTATACTTACAGATATCTTAATTCATAATCTGATGGATATCAAAAGCTAATTTCATAATTTATGATATCCTCATTAATAAATAAATAAAAATAATTGTCATCAATAACATCCTTTTCGTTTGTCAGGGATATTTATTTCCTCCACAAAAAATTCCTGATGACGATATATATATGAGCCTTGCATCGAAAGAACTGGCCTACCTCTTATTATGAATTGTGTTAGAACATTTGTATTTTAACATTTAAATTTGATTAGGTATAGGAACTAATCTATTTTTTTTGTATCAAAAAATTTATTATTGTAAGTAAAAATGTTGCAATTCCTTCAATACAAATTCAGTGTTGTAAGCCAATTCTTTCAACACAGGGCTCGTATATTAATTTGATCTTTAGTATATAGATACAATTTCCAAGATGGGGTATACATATACAAAATCAAGATGGCGCCGGAGAAAGGTCGCATTTGTTTATACTGCAAAAGTAAAGCAGTTAATGGTCCTAAGTGTAAAGTTTGTGGTGTGATCATCCATCCTAAATGTGTAGAACGCTTAAATGTTAAGGTTCTTGATGAAGAAAATGTATTGTGCCCTGATTGTGATAAGAAAGATTGCTATAACTTAAATGAAGCTGATAATGCCAGTACTGAATGTGCACAAATAAATTCAAAAGCATTTACTTATGAAATAATTTCATTTTTGAAAAGTGGTGAGTTCCTAGATATTATTAATAATATTGTTAAGGAAGAAACAAAAATATTACAGCGTGAAGTAGCATATCTAAGAGATCAGATTGATAATTTGAAATCAAGCAACACTGACTTAGTGAGATTATTAAGTGAAGATCGTTTATTTGCTAACAAAGAAACTACTTCTTATGAACAAATCAAAGTTAATTCTTCTTCTGATAAACCTTCCGTTACTGCAAATTACGCTTCTGTCGCTGCTACTAAAAAGATTTCGAAGGTGGAAAACGCTACAGCTGTGAATGGTTCGTCTGATATACGTGTTAACTTATCGCAGCAATACCATGAACCGGCCAGAATGATATCCAATTTTAATAATAAAACTTCTCGTAATAAGTTAATTATTGGCTCTGGTACTACGAATTCACAATTAGATGAGGGCTTCACCGCAGCAGCAAAACAAGCCCGTAGTTATGATGTACACGTTACAAGAGTTAATCCAAATGTTGATGAAACCAAGATCGAGAATTATGTTACTGGTAAATTAACAAAAATGTCAGATAATGAAAAAACCAGTTCATTGAAAATCAAGGTTACTCGTCTAAACGCTAAATATCCTGAACACTACAGTTCTTTTAAGGTCACTGCGGAATCGTCTTATTTATCGCATTTACTTAATGCATCCTTTTGGCTACAAGGTGTTGCTGTTCGGAAATTTTATAATGCTCCCGTTCATCAGAAATTAAATAATGATAAAAATTTTCAAAGGGCAATTCCCACGAAGCATCCGACATAGACATATTTTATCAAAATGTTCGTGGTCTTAGGACAAAAGTTAACGAAATATTTACTAGTGTATTAAGCGAAGATCACACTGTGGTTTGTCTCTCCGAAACATGGCTTAATGGGGAAATTAACAGTTCAGAGATTATTGACGGACGTTATAATGTTTTTCGTCAAGACAGGAATCCTAAAACAACGAGCAAAGAACGGGGTGGTGGAGTTCTTATCGCAGTCAAAAAGAGTTTGTCATCTTTTCTAATTAATCTTGATGTAAAAGATCGGGAAGACATATGGACTTGTGTTCATCTTGTTAGTAAAAATCTGATAGTGGGAGTTGTTTATTTTCCACCAAATTCGGATATTTCTTTATATGAAGGTCATCTTCAATTAATTTCGGAGATTACCAGAACTTATCCTGATAGTATCATTTGTGTTTTAGGTGATTATAACCTACCAAAAATTACATGGTATTGTGATAATTTCTGTGATACTGTATGTGATACTTTAATTCCAGTTAATGTACACTCTAAGATAGAAGAAATTGTTTGTGATAATTTTGCGTTTTATGGTTTTTTTCAAAAGAATTATATTTATAATGCTAATAATGTTATCTTAGATTTAGTATTTTGTAATGTGGATTTTGTAAATATTTATCAATGGCCACATTTAACTAAACCTGACATAAATCATCCTTCTTTTGTATTAAATGTAAAGAATTGTTCTCAGTCAACTCTTACCAATGGTGAGATATTTTATTTAGACTTTAAGAATGCACCATATGAGTTGATTAATAATCATTTAGACAATATTGATTGGAATATACTAAACAATTTTAGTTCAATC
Organism: Ignelater luminosus; assembly: GCA_011009095.1. Classification (NCBI taxonomy): domain Eukaryota; kingdom Metazoa; phylum Arthropoda; class Insecta; order Coleoptera; family Elateridae; genus Ignelater; species Ignelater luminosus. The sequence continues at coordinate 49,094 of VTPC01007512.1, forward strand.
GAGGAATCTGTTAATATTGTCTACGACATTATTAATTCTGTTATATCTTTATATGTTAAGTTAAAAAGAGTGCCAATGCAAAAGCAGTTCAATTTTCCTAAATGGTTTGATGATAGTACGAAATCTTTAATTATTGAAAAGAAAATCGCTCACAAACAATTCAAACAGTTCAGATCTCCTATAGATTACAATATATTTAAGGATTTAAGAAATAAATGTAAAATTGCTATCAATAACTGTAGGTTAAATAACATAAGAAGCATTGAGAATAATATTTTAGAAAATCCTCAACACTTCTGGCATTATGTTAGATCTCAAAAAAAGGAGATAATTCTTTACCTAACTGTATTAGATATGAAAATTCTGTGGGTTATACTCCGATTGAAATCGCCTCTTTATTTGCAAAGTACTTCCATTCTGTTTATTGTACCTATGATACTTATAAAAGTAAACTTTGGGATAATAATTTAAAAGAAATTGTCGATCTTTGCAATTTAAATATATCTAGAGAAGATATTTTCAATAAAATAAATTCTCTAGATGCTAATTCTAAAGCTGGTCCAGATAATATTCCTGCAGTCTTCTTGAAGTGCTGTGCAAACAACTTAGTTAAACCTTTGTGCATTTTGTTTAATAATTCTTTGAGTAGTTCTGTATTTCCTGAATTGTGGAAAAAATCAAACGTTTTTCCTGTTTTTAAAACGGGAGATCGTTTAGATGCTCGTAATTACCGTGCAATTAGTACTCTATCTGCAATTCCAAAAGTTTTTGAAGCCATTGTTACGGATAAATTGTTTCAATTGACCAATCGTAAATTGTATTTAAATCAGTTTGAAGTTGATATGAATCATTTACCGTTCGAATCTCTTTAAAAATCTTAAAGTCGTCTGCATAAATTAAATACTCAGAATTTTGAATGTTAGTTGCAATGTCATTTATAAAAATTAAGAAAAGTAGGAACCCCTGAAGTTGCAGAAAACATATAGGATTTATATCCCAAGTATTCTACAAACTGTTGTCTACCACTTAAGTAGGATTTGAATCAATTTAGTAATCTCTTCGTAAAACCAATATTAGATAACTTATTTAATAACAGTGTAGTGTCTACCTTATCAAATGCTTTACAAAAGTCGGTATATATAACATCTAGTTGGTTTCTACATTCTAGTATATCAGAAGCTTTTTGTGTAAAATGAAACAAGTTAGTAGCTGCTGACCTCCCTTTCATAAACCCGTGCTGATTTAAATTTATACTGTGTTTGACATAGTGAAATATATTATTGTATAATATTGATTCATAAACTTTAGCGAAATTAGATGAGATAGATATTGGTCTATAATTTTTTATTAATGTTTTATCTCCAGATTTATAAATGGGACATATTTTGGATGTGGACCAGGCCAAAGGGAATGTTTCAGTTTCTATGGAATAATTAAATATATGATGCAATGCAATGCTAAGTGACTCTGAGCAACCCTTTACTATATACGTTGGAATACCACCTGGTCCCACTGATTTAGTATTTTTTAACGATTTAATTGTGTTTAATATTTCTTCTACAGTAATCATGTTAATGGTTATATGGTGCAAAGATGAATCAGTACTTGAAGTTTTGATAAAGGTATTGGAAACTGGTAAATAAACACTCTTAAAATAATTTGCAAATTCATTTACTATATCCTGTTTTTTTTCTATTTTCTTATTATTTATATACATTGTTGTCGGTATGCTAGTTTTATCTTTCTTATTGTTAATGTAATTCCACAATGAGGGAGGATCATTGAAAAGTTGTGATTGTACTGAATCAATATATTTTCTATAGGCATCACGTATTAATTGCTTTATTTTCTTCCTATATTCTTTATATTTATTGTTATAATATTCACTTTTTGTTTTATTATATTTACGCCTACATCTTTCTTTAAGTTTTATGTGTTTAATAATTTGCTGATTAAACCATATTGGGTATTTATTATTATGTTTTATTGTTTTTGGCACCGTTAGTTCAAAGATACTATAAAGTATATCATAAAATAGTTTTACTTTATTGTTTATATCATTAGTTTGATTCAGCACATCCCAACTGATTTCTTCAATTAGTTCATACATTGATGTAAAATTAGCTTTTTTAAAATTATATATTTGAATTTCGTTAACCTTCAGATTCCCCTTTCTGTTAGTTTGTACATTGATACTAATTGATAAAGTTGGATGATAACTGTCCTCATTTATTAAAAGATTCAGTTCTCGTTCTACTTCACAATTCATATTAGACAGTACCACATCCAAAATGCGATCCATTGAGTTTAATACGTAATTCCTCTGAGTTAAGTTCATATAATCGATAAAAGTAACGTAATTTTGTAACAGTGTAGTACTATTTGACGCAGGGTTATTCTGATAATATGCCAGTGCCAATATGTTTAGAAAGATAAACGATGCAGGTAAAAGTATTATAAAACGGCTACCTGCCTGCCAAGTGTTAACCCACCACGGTTTGAAGTATTCATAAAAATAATTTAATTTCTTTAAAATCTACCTTTCTAACTTATGGTTCTGCGTCATACACATTTAAAAAGGAATGATAAACGATCGGAAAAGACAATAACTCTTGTAATAATCCTACATTACTAATAAAACGTATTTCAAATAATTCACTTTCGGATTTCTAATCTTTCTAACCGTGGTGCAGTTCTACTACGGACAACGGTCATTTCTTAACTAGAACTGTACACTAAAGTACTTAATCCTAAACGGGTCTATATTCAAAAATTGAACTATAACACGGTTTCGAAATATTTGTAGAAGATTTAGACAATAACTTTTGTTACAATTCAAAAACTAGCATCCTTTTTCGCCAAAACAAATACTTTCAAATACAATAGTCTTTTAGACTCAAAAATTCAACATAGATTCAGTGGCGGTACTAGACCTAACTTTAAATGGTTCACGGACCGCGTGATCGCCGCTTGAATTTTTGAAATTGTCAAATTACACAGAAACATACCGGTCAAGCGGTTTATGCACCCCCTGAACCGCAACTGTAATAACGGGTGATTCACAAGTTAATGCATTTGAAACAACACCTAATCAGTTTCAACTATTATACGAATTCAACCCGATAATTAAATAAAGAAAAGGTATAAAAGCTAAAATTAAATAAGAACATTGCATCTATCAATGGATATTTTTGTAAAATTTCTTTCCCAGTCGTCCGTGGTAGGTCGCGGTACACTAGTAGTAACCGACTTGCAGGTCCCTCCACAGTTCTCTCCGGGCCGACTACCTGATTACAAATTAAATAACAATAAGAAATATTAACTTGTTCTAACTGAAATGATACAATAATATTATGTATTTGATTCAAACAAACGTAATTTTACATTTAATTTATTTGGTTTTTTAATCTGTCTACTACATCGAGATTTTGATGGCTATTGCACTGGTTCAGCAACATTTGATGGTTCGTTCTGATTGATGGGGCTGAGTACTTGGGTGTTTAGGTGAACTGCCGGAGTCTTTCCCATTTCCATGATGTTCGGGTTCTTTCTCTGAATGATCTTTCTTGAGGAACCATGTATCAGTATCAGTATCTTGACCCTTCCGGCATTTGCACGATGACTGATCGAACATTTTTACGATAACCTGTCATGACAGGGAACGACGTCGATTTTTATTTATTATATGCAACCTTTAATTTTTTATTGTTTCAATCGGTAGCTCTCAAGATTCCGGATTCAAGTATGAGGTGCAATAGGTCCTAAAATCGATAACAACGAAATTAGAACAAAAAATCAGATTTTGTTTCGTTTAACGGTCTACTCTTGATTCTTTGAAAACTATCACTCTGAAAGTTAGTATTTTGCCAATACTTTGACCAGTAGACTGCAAAGCGGGAATTAGAATACTTTTTAGAACAATCAGTCAAATCTGAAACACCGTCGATTTTCATTTGTTGAACGGAACCACTACTTTTTTTGTTGACACATAAAGACTTGCAGCAAATTTACAATATTTTATAGAGCAATTAAATTTCAAATTAATAACAAAGATTATTTGATCAGTAGAACAAATTCGTTCGTAATTACTTCCGTAATTGAAGAAAAACACGATCATCGCGACCTCTGTTAAAAATCTTAAAAGTTAGGATGAGCGTGATTACGCTGTTGCCCTAACAGTGAAACAAATAAACAAAATAACAAAATCCTCAGATTTGGTAATTGATACCTAGCTCTTTGTAACGTTGGTTGTAGCTGATGATCATCTTCTGTTCCACCATTTTAATACATTTTGACGAAATCTAGCGTCATTCTCCTTTTGGTTGATGATTTCTATCCCTGCAGTACATATACATAATAAGCGCACCGGATATTGCTATTCAGCATTGTTTTACAGACGTGGGGCATTATGGAAATAACATTCAACTACAAAAGTTCTTTATTCTATTGACAAACTCATTTCTGGTGACATAACAACGAAACAACAATTAAATTTTCCATTAAATAATAAATTCATGATCTGAAGAATGTATCTCATAAAATTTATACTAGTAAGAATATTACAAAAAAAATAAATTAAAAGCTGAGTGATGTAAGCCATGTCATCTCAATAATTACGAATTCCAGCACACGAAGATTCGCAAGAAGGACGAGAAATAAAAAGCTGTATACGAAGATTAAACCGGATTATATCAACGAGGAGAAAAACAAGGGATAAAACTTACCTTTAAACCTTGAGGCTTCTTCGACAAAAGGAAAAACTGCAAACTCAAAAAAATAGTTTCTGTTTCGCATACAAAGAGATTCCCTAGGTGATGCCAGACACAAAGTCACAGCACAGGATTTTATGTCTGCATCAGCGGAAACTTTCTTGATGTAGCAAAATTCTATGGCCCCGTCAACCACTTACGTTATCCAATCGCAAAGTAAATTTCTTAAAATCTGGAGAGGAGGGAGGATTTTAATAAATGCCTTAATGAGATGTTAGTCTTTAAACTATAAATTTCCTGGTGGAGAAAAGAATTAACAAGGATTTCAGTAAAATAATCTAATAAGCTGAACCGGGAAAAGCAAAAACGTTTCACAAAAAAATAATTTTAAATCTTAAAAATATAACAAAATCGTGACAATTTTTAATTACTAATCAAATGTAATGAAAGATGATACAAGGAGGTTAAGAATTTATTTAGTACAATGAATTTTCCTAATTTAATCAACAATACATGCTGTAAGCGACAACATTTAACCAAAGCAATTAAAGTTCTTCTCTCTAGAAGATAATTTCAACAATAAAAAGATTTTGACAGAATAAGGAAACTATGCATCGCCTATCAATATCTGTAGTAATATAAAAACAACAACATGATAATGCGTAAATAATCTAAATAGAAATTTAAAAATTAAATAACTAATCATAAGTCCAAGCTAGTTACGTGTAGAATTACGATGAGCAGATGACATTTAAACTTGCTCAACTAAGTATACTCATATAACCGAGCAAATAACCGAACAGCTGTGTAGATAAGATACATGTAAATTTCCTTAATAAATCACAAGAGAATTTAATAAAATGAAATATTATACCCTGTGTCTAATTATTCCGAGAATTTATTAAAGATAACCAACTCTATCCACGCGGCCTCAATAGGAGCTTTCAAAAAAATACCTTCTTGTTTCTGATTTTGAAGAAAAACGGTGAGTTTTCGGACGCATGTGGATATCTCGAAAGAAAGTCTCTAAAACAATATAATATAAATAATAGACGTAATTAAAGAATAAATAAATAAATACAAACCAAAATAATAGACAATCAAATTTAAAAAAAAAATAAAAAATGTATTATCATGCATTGTGACTAATTATATCGTATCTACAATGATCGATCGATCGATCGATTAATTGTTTAAGTGAATGATTGATAACTTTTTTTCCTGTTGGATACACTTTAATTGAAGATTTTATTATATAAGTCATTATTTAAGTACTATCAATGTAGCTACGTACTTCACGGAGTTTTTAAGCAAATACATAGTTAAGATGGCAAGAATTTATTTTTTATCTAGCTGCACAACAAAAATTGCTGTGCAATTACGGAAGCTTTTTATGATAAATCAGTTGCATAAAGACTTGCATGAATAAAATCTGTAAGGATACTTAATATAATTATTATAAAAAATATTTTAGGATGTGTTAAGTTGTGGTCCTTTTTCAATGTTCAATGTTCTATGGGGGTTCTACTAATAAACTTTGACAAAGTATATTGAAACCTTTATTGTGATTTATAAAACTAGGAACCTTTTTATATGTACTTTCACCTAGGTAGTTCATAATTCAGATTTTTGTATTTTTCATTTAAATGCGTAGTTTTTAATGTACTAATGATTCTGGGAGATAATCTTTAGAACAAGTGAAAAAATGTTATCTTAATCTTTAAACTTTAAATCTGTTGCTTACATCTAATATTTTTTGGATTGACTTTTTGTATTTGTTTTAAATTATCTTTCCGATTCTTAGAACAATGCAGTAACATACTTTAAAATACCGCATTACCCTGTAAATTGTTTCAGGTATTGCTTTAGTTAGAAATTTACAATGAAATATTAAAGTTTGTTAACAGTTTTGAAGTTTCTTATAAATTATTTAAATTGATCTATCTGATTTTAAGTGTAATTTTTTGATCTTAATGCGGTTTCATTAATGTTACAAATGATGGTTGTAATTATTGTTCAAGTAAATATCCAAATGTCAAGTTAGTACAGTGGATGTATCTTCTTGAAAATGAAAAAATAAATTGATACTTGTTTGTAGTTGGTTTATACTGCAAACTTCAGATCATCTTCGTAAAATTACACTCAGCGATAGTGTATAATTTTTATACTGCTATAGAAAAATAAGATAAATTATCTCAGAATTAATTGAAATCCGTAGTAACTATAATCAGTAACAACAAATATTTGACCTTGATATGAAACTTGTTAAACCATTATAAGATGTTATAATGATCTGATAAAAGATTAAGAATGTAAATACAAAATACAATCAAAATGCGATTAATCAGCCAATACAATGTAACTAACATTCATAAAGATAAAACGAATATGATAAAAGCTACAAAATCCCAAAACTGTCAATTAAGATAGTAATAATAATTAACGACTTCCATGAAATGAGTAATTCATCCTTAATACAAAATGAGGATCTTTAAAAGTATTATAGGTATAGAAAATAAAATTATAAAATAGGTTTTGTTCACACTGAACACTCAACAAAAAAAAACGTAAACAAGAAATTGTATACAATCAGTATTTATATAAAAAAAGGCGGAATTACTACACAAAATTGATACTTTTACGATTTGACTTTTATACTGTAATGCGTAACAAGATATTTAAATTTAACTAAGACGCTTTTGGTCTTAGGCCGGCTAGTCAGAGGGCGGTCTTGACGGTGAAGTAAGGAAGTTATGTATAAAATAAACCACCAAAAACATTTAATACATATATTTAAAAAACCAATCAAGAAAAAGAGCGTCAGTGTTTTTATAAAAAAAACAACGCAAAAATCAACAAATACGAGGGTGGTCTGAAAAGTTTCCGACCTCAACGTGAAGATGGCAGCACTCGTAAATAAAAGCTACTGAATTTCGTTGTTCATCTGTTGACAGTTACTCACCAAAGTTTCAGCTATTTTGGACGCGCAGTTTTTATGTAACAGTCGTTTGAGTGAGTTGATGTGAGTTTTTTTGTGAAAATGGACAAAATCGAGTATCGAGCTGTCATTAAATATTTGTTTTTGAAAGACAATACGCCTTCACAAATAAAAGATGAGTTGGATTCTGTGTATGGGGACTCTGCACCATCATTTACCACAGTGAAATTTTGGGCTGCTGAATTTAAACGTGGCCGTAAGAGCTTGGGAGACGATGAACGTTCGGGACGTCCAAAAACTGCAACTACCGACGAAAACATCGCCAAAGTTCACCAAATGGTGCTAGACAACCGCCGAATTAAAGTGAGAGAGATAGCAGAGGTTATGAACATGTCAAAAGAACGTGTTTGTCACATATTAAATCAACATTTAGGCATGAGAAAGCTGTCCGCGCGTTGGGTGCCGCGTTTGCTCACGTTAGACCAAAAACGTGTTCGAATGAATATTTCCAACGCTCTTTTGGCGCAGTTTAGGCGAAATAAATCCGAGTTTTGGCGCCGATTAATTACTGTAGATGAAACTTGGATACACCATTATACGCCCGAAACAAAAATACAGTCCAAACAGTGGACTGCAAAGGGGGAACCGGCTCCAAAAAAAGCAAAAACTGTTTTTTCGGCTGGGAAAGTGATGGCGACTGTTTTTTGGGATAGTCATGGAGTTATTTTAATCGATTATCTTCAAAAAGGAAAAAACCATTACAGGAGCATACTATGCATCATTACTTGACAAGCTGAAGGCAGAACTTGCGAAAAAACGGCCACATTTGCAGAAAAAGAAAATCCTGTTTCACCAAGACAACGCACCGTCTCACACCTCAGCGGTTGCCATGGCGAAAATCCACGAATTACGGTTTGAACTGCTTGACCATCCGCCTTACTCACCAGATCTAGCCCCAAGCGACTTCTTTTTGTTCCCTCATCTAAAAATTGCGCTCGGAGGACAAAGATTTTCGTCAAATGAAGAGGCAATCACCTTCGTGAACAATTATTTTGCAGAGAAAAATGCCGAGTACTATTTGGACGGGTTACAGAGATGGGAGCATCGCTGGGAGAAGTGTGTAGTTACAAGGAGACTATGTTGAAAAATAAAAAGAATTTTCAGAAAAAATGTCTTGTATCTTTGTTAGGTCGGAAACTTTTCAGACCACCCTCGCATATCAATATGGTACAATTGCAAATAAGTTTTAATTATAAATAGCCATCAACATAATAAAAACAAAATTTTTATTAGTTCAAACAATTCTATGGGTATTTATTAAATCGCATTTGTAATAAAGTTTAAAAAGCCTTCATAAAGATATTTAATTTTATTAGCTAGAATTAATAAAGTTTAAGAAAATTTTTAATTTTATCCGCCACAACACTCATCTAATCGCAAAATGAATACAATATTAAAAATTCTGAAAAACCAGAAAGTTTAAATTTCTACAATGCAAAGATATAATCAAAATTATCAAATTACCAGCAATAATTAAATCTACTTGCAAGATCAATAAAATAATAACAATATTAAATATGAATGAAATCAGAATGGAAAACAGACCACTTACTACGTATTCTTCGCTAACATACAGGCCTGCATCACAGAGATGAAATAACCTGTTACTAGTTCATGGAACACAACTTCCCAATTCAACGCTCTTAGTTTCTTATTTTTTTTAAAATTAAAAATATAGCCAACAGTTTAAATCTTGAATTACAAAAAAAAAAACAGTGAGATAGTTATGTTTACTGATTAATAACGATTAGATAAACTTCAAGAAAAGTTATTTATTAACAGCCGATAGCAATTGCACCCATATCTTTAGACGATGGAGGAGATGAAGTTGAAAACTGTCCTAATTCAAAACTACACAGAGACTTCTAGGAGACTGGGTGGATCTTTAAAACATTCCACAACAATCTGATTGACGGATGGTAGCCATACTAATTAAAATTCACATTCTTCCAGATGTAATTTAGAATCTTAAATTGAAGAGAAAATTTGAGATCTTGACTTTGAATCTTAGTTTGAAGCCTGAAGCTGCAGAGGCTTCACAAATTTTAACAAAATCTCACCCTTAGCAACACTTAACGAACCGATCGGTTCAAAGGTGTCAAACGCTTTTCCATCCTGCCGTGAAGAAAAACGCTCCGTCCAACCGCCGCGCCGGCTAATCATATCATTCTACCTAGAGGCTCGGAAAAATAAATTAAATTTTTACTGAAGGAAGGAAGATCGACGACAGCAGTCAGTAATAAAAAATAGAATTATCAAGGTTCCTAACACCTAAACGAACTATGAAATTACCTATATAACAAAATCCTATAGCGTTGCAAATCGCTAACATAAGAACTTCTAATTTCAATCCATTTTCGGCTAAACCAAAAAAACAAGGTCACCTACGCATGAGATATCTTTAAACGAAATAGACGGAAACAAAAACTAACATCTACCAGCTACACTTGGCTACCTATTTAAATTTCACACGTAAAGGTGCAAAGAAATTTGAAACCAATTAATAAAGAATCTAGACTATATGTAATAAATCATAGCTAAGATGAACAGATCTTTAGCAAATTGCTAACCTTAAATAATCTAAGGAGTTCGTCAACCCTTAATTGATCTTAATAAATGAGGACTAATAAACTCAAAACTACAAAAAAATCTCCCCAACAAGAGAAAATACTACCAAAAAATTAAATCACACCCACAGCAAAAGGTTAAGCTACAACACATGTAACGAGAGCAAAAAGTAAACGTTACAAACTATTAAGAAATATAACATGAGCATGAGACAAAAATGATCGAAATAAATAATTCAAACTGCTATTAATGAAATCAGATATTGATCAATCTTTAATTTTTTTATTTCTGACATTTTCGTTGTTTTCAAGCATATTCTTTAAAGAATTAATTTCAAAGAAAATATCAGTGGAAGGTTTCCATCGGAAACCCTGTATGAATGAATTACCTAAGATTCTATATAACACAAACCATGAATCGATTGCTATTTATTTTTTATAGCATTTTAAAAATGAAATGATATTTTGATATTATTACAGTTAGTTTATGTACGCAACTACAAATTTTTCACAATTGTTTTTACGCATTTTTCTGAAACATAACACTGCTTTACAAAAATCAGATATTATCCAGTTGCTAATTTCATACATGTATCGACATACCTTTTAATCTACAACCTTGGAAGAGCACTGCCAGGTATGCTGCAGCTTCAATCTCATTTAATAATGCGCAGACTGTACGAACGGGTGAAGCTTGTTTTTTAAGAAAAAGTTAAAATGATAAATATTAGGACGGATACTACCCAGATAGCAAAAATAGTTTGAAACAAGCTTGAAGTAAGCTTGCCGTGACAAGGGTGCAAGCTTGATTCAAGGTTGCCTTGTCAAGCCTGAAAGCTTATATCAAGCTTGTTCCAAGCTTCCTAGTTATCACATGACAAGCTTGCAGCAAGCTTGTTTTGCAACCTTACAACAGGCTTGCCTAGCAAGCCTGCAAGCATGCAGCAAGCTTAAAATGAGCTTATATGTGAAGCCTATAAGTGTATATCAAGCTTGATTAAAGCATGAATTAAGTTTACAACAAGCTTGAATTTAACTTGTTTTTTAAGCTTAATCTTAGCTTTTACTTAAAACCTTAAATCAAGAAAAGAAAATTGAACTGCTTAAAATGCAATTACACTTTTATATTATACTTTATTTAATATTCAGTATATCAAAACAAAGAAACAAATTAGTTAGAATAGTTTTTATTTAAATCAATTTTTTACACGAAATTATAAATATTTTTGTAGATTTAATGGTAATTACTTAATTACTTTTCCAAATTACAAATGTGCTTTCAGGAGTAAAAACCTCTTCAAACAAAACTAAATACACATATTTACAGTATCTACACCAAATTTACATTATATACATATAGGCATTTACATATTGTGCGCCATACCTGTATATTATTTACAGCATATTTACATTACACCTACACTATAATTATAATTTATTTCATGTATAGGAAATGCATTAAATTGGTTCCACATTTTGATTCCTCAGGTTACGGTGATCTCTGTAAAGAAAAACAAAAAATTAACATAATATAGTTTAGAAACCAGTACATAATGGTATAGGCTTGTATTGGATGAGTAGTTTTTGGCCCAATAAGCTTGATACAATTTGATGAGTCCAATAGAGCCTTATTAATGTATGTGTGACATAGTTTCAAATGCCTATACTATATTGTAATAATAAAATTATATTCTCTTTAAATAAGCTTTTAATATTATATAAATATATTCTTGCTTACTTTCGGTTTCGACGTGTTTCTGTCCGCTGTAGCCAATTGCAGAGCACTTTACGAATTTTAACATCTGTTGCCTCTTCCTTAAACATCTTTTGAACAGCAGCTGAAAAAGAAAACAGAAATATAGTGGAAGAAATGCAAGCATTTAAAAGTAGTGCCAGAATGAAGATATTATACTGATTTATACATTTTTTTGCGTTTTTAACTTTTATTTAAAACCCATCCCATAATATGCTTTATCGCCGCACTGTTATATTTCAAATTGGTTGATTGAAATAACTATTACCTCTCGGTCTTATAAAAAAACATAGTAACACGAGGTTAACTTAATTCTCTGTTAAACGAAACAAAATTTCATTAAAATGTTAGCACTTTTGGCATTTTTTCAATAGTATACAAAATCTGAATAAAACACAAATAAAGCATTTATTCTCTTTTTTAATTGGTTGCGATGTACACCACCCACGTGTTCAACAGGTTAGGTAATGGTTTCACCGGTTTTACTAAGCAAAAATATCTTAAAAGTACTCACCTTCCACTTTCTTCTTGGAGGAATAACAGAAAAATCTAGATTGTTCAAAATAAAGACAAACACTTTAAAAACCAGAAACCACTGTTTTAAGGTTAGTATCTTCGCTTCGAAGTTCGAACGGTTCGAACGCACAACGATCAGCGCAAATGGATATCTCGGCGTCGGGAAGCGAGATGTATCTAAACACTAGAGATAACGCAAACGCGATTGCAGCTTCGTCTGAGGCAAAGAAACGCGGATAAAGTACGCGATGGAGCTTCTCAACGTCAACCTTGTATCAAGCTTGTTATACAGTTGCCATGTAAAGTAAGCGAATTAAAAGTATATCAATCCAAATGCAAGCTTGCAGTAAGCTTGCATGCTATATGGGCTAATACTGTCGCATAACAGATTTCCATTCCAAGTATTGAACGTTCTTAAATTACAAGCAGGATTACATCTAATACTTACCAACAAATACCACTTGATGAAAAATCTAAAACTCTAGTCACTATATGAATTCGCAGAGTTATTTGAGAGAACCTTTTTGGTATAGCTAGTATTCCAGCCAGTGCAGTGGAGAACAACCACCCCCGCAAACCCTGAAATGCAGAGGCCCCAAAGAAAATTATTTCCTTTTAACTCTGCAATTAAACGTTCGTTCTTTATCGTTTTATCATCATCAGTTTAATTTTTTAATATAATAACTAGGGTGTGGTTTGCATGTGTTTAAATTACGAATCTAAATTTTATTCAGAAGAATGTTTTATTGCATTTCAGCATAGAGTAAATAAATATGGGTAGAGGAACAACGTTATGGAGTTATGTGTAACTCGTACGGTTGTGGGCCAAGTGCGTCGAGGGGAAAGAAGGGCAAGCATAGATGGTGCTGCCCTCTTCAACTTCTCATTATTGCACCAGATTATTTCTAATTCTAAGAATTTATATCTTGGTATAATTGACAAACGTCTCAAACGATTATATTAAAATTTCTGTTGTGTATATCTTTTTCGGGGAAATTTCTGGCGATGGAAACTTATTCGTAAACAAAATATGTAAACACATTGTAAAAATAGGATTGAATTACATTTAGCCACTGCGGTGTTCTTTATTATTTGTAGAATAAACAACCTACAAGTTTTTGTTTTATTGCAGTATAGAATTTAAATGGAGAATAGTTTAACAGAATTATACATTAAGGAGCAAGTTTTCATATTTATAATTGTAGAAGAGACGAATGCAAAATTTTAGGCATGTTCATATACTTTTATTTCATTTATGTCAATCGTTATGTGATATTGCAGTATAAAAGCCGTTTTAAGAAACAACGCATTTGCTATACGGACGCAAGCATTTTTTATTTTAAAAATTATCAATTTGACCATAAATTATTAAAAGAAGCAATATTTAAATTCACTAATGTATGATTGAGAGCGTTCTTATTTTAGTAAACAATACGTGAAATTTTAAAACGCGATGCCATTTAATTCCCATTCTCTGCTTTCTCTGCATGTGTTGTCAAATAAATACGCTAATGTATGTTATACAGAGTGTCCGTAAAAAAGGGTGATTCATAATAAATTGAGACACGAAGTTAATTGGCTTAAAAGCAGGGTAAATCGAAATAATTGAAGATCTTTCCTGTTACGTCAGGAGTGTGACTCATTTATTCTATAATTTTCAAGTTTGAAAGAAACAAATGAGAAAAATTTAAAAGTTTATCTAGATTAGTTCAAAATTTCATTAGATCAATGCTTCTCTAGTAAAGGAGACGTAGTAGCACACTTCAAAAGAACAAGACTATTT
>VTPC01007519.1:0-58541 GCA_011009095.1 Ignelater luminosus
ATTTTTAGGAAACATGCTAACAAAATTTTAAGATTTGGGTTGCTCACTGAGTTTGAAAGTTCACTTTCTGCACTCTCATCTCGACTACTTTTTGGACGCAGTAATGGAAGAGCAGAGAGAAAAGTTCCATCAAGATATCAATGAGATGAAATGGAGATATAAAGGTCGGTGGAACGTTAATATGATGACAGCCGACTATAAACGTAAAAGCATAAAAAGAAGCTTTGGGGAAAAGCTACAGGTTTTCAATTTTGTAGTAAATAAACTGTTTTGACTAATTTTGACGCCATTTTGTAAAACATGCTTACGTGATGGAGCCGAACGGAAGTCAGTTTTGGGTTTAGCACATCAAAATACTTTAGAACTTTTAAAAAGTTTTATAATGCAGACCTGTGTAATCAATGGTGTTCTGTATTAGTACTCAGGCAAAGAAAACTGAGAAGAAGCATAGCTGGAAGTAGTAGCGCATAAGAGACAAGGCATGATGGGCAAATACCATCATCCGTGACTGTAACATCAAGAGAACTTATCAAAAAATTGCTAACCAATGAAATGGATGAGGCAATTTTTTGCAATTGCAGAGTATCAACGTTTGTTATTGATTTGCTTAGACCATTACCAGACACCAGAATGGATTCAAGTCGATATTTATAGTTCAGTAAGATAGTTACCTCGGAAACTCATAGAAGAAAACCGGAGACCTTAAGTCACGTCTAGTAGTACTGGCCACAGCCATAGATATCGTCAAGAATAAGAACACATTATTGAGAGCTTTGGACAAGGTATAGAAAGATTTTCGACAGATATCTTTAGACAATTTTGTTTCTCAAATTACTCTGCACTTGAGGCAGTGAGCAGCTGTGTAGCAAGCTGTTCAAGATGTTAACAATTCAAACTTGACTAGTAGAAGAGCTATGCAGACAAGAGCAGCCAAGACTTTGCGAGATCCGAAGAGATATGGCCCACGCATGTAATAGTAATATATAATATAGTACGAGATGAGCGTGCATAATTTAATTGTCAATTGTGTAGATGACGTGTAGTGTGGAGACGTGCTTTTCTATGCCCGTTACTGTTAAAAAGTTCAAACAGAGCTTCTTTTGCCCATCAATAATTTGCTTCGTAGTTTAAGTTGCTACGAGGTATGTGAGAAAAGTAATGAGACTGATTTCATACTAACCAAAGTTTTTATTTTTTTCAAACAACAATGTTATCCCCTTCAAAGTAGTTCCCTTGGGCAGCTATACACCGGCGGAGTCGTTGTTCCCACTCTTGGTAGCAGCACTGGAAGTCTTCAACTGGTATGGCTTTTAACTGGTCGGTCACAGTCTTTTGAATGTTCTCCAGAGTTCCAAAATGACGTCCTTTTAGGACATGTTTCAATTTCGGGAAAAGGAAAAAGTCACAAGGACTCAAATCAGGTGAATAGTGGGGATGAGGAACAACAGTAATGCGTTTTGAGGTCAAAAATTCACTGATGGAAATTGCTGTGTGACACGGAGCATTGTCATGATGTCTGTCAAAATTTGATGCACGGTGAAAGTGTTTAAATCATCCTTATTGTTAAACGACGCTCTGATCTCACAAGAACCCTCATACGTTCAACGTTTTCGTCAGTTTTTGAAGTTGAAGGTCTCCCTGAGCGAGGATCATCTTCAACGTGTTCTCGGCCGTCCAAAAATGATTTGTGCCAGCGGAAAGCTTGTGCTATTGATAAGCACTGTTCCCCATAGACCTGTTTCAACTTTTCAAAAGTCACACTCGCGGATTCACCAAGTTTAACACAAAACTTTATTGCACAACGTTGCTCTAAATTCCGATGCTCCATTTCTGTAACACACAACAACTGATGGCGCTGTCAAAAATAATGTGTTAGCTGTACGGAGTTGTAACTCGGACTGAGGAAGTGGAAGCGATAAACAAACCGGTTTAGCACAGGCCGGTAGACACAACGTTGCCAGATCTCCCGCAGTGTTGCCAGTCTCATTACTTTTCTCACACACCTCGTATGTCGTCAATGTGCAAGTTGACTAGATGATGACTTAACTATTAATTAATTAATTTCTTTAGTTAATAGTAAGCCGAATTTTACGTCTTTATTGCGTATTTAAAGGATAATATTCATGAAAACAGCGAATTTTTCATTAGGATAGACTGAGAGATATTCAGATTAATTAGAAAGCAACACACTTATTAGAAATGATTTTATGTTTATAAAAGCTTCTAGGTAAGATTTTGTTTATAAGTTTGCACATAATTTTCATCAGAAAAGTTACTACAGATCTAGTTGTGAGTGAACATGTAGTTGTAATTTTGAAAGGCCATAATCACTTAAAGTTGTTATAAAAATAGCAAAGTTGAACTTGAAATTATTAATACTTCTGTAAATATCTGTAATATGTGAGTCTTCTACTTTAGGTACTTACTGATAATACCTATCGGCACCCCCAACATTTATTATTTCCTCTTACATAAAGCGTGCTAATTATCCACATACCAAAAATAGTAATTAGAATATAGGTGATTACAGATTTATTGACATCTAAAATGTTTATCCAGATGCTAAGAATTATACATAAAAATTAGCTTCAAATAGATTTGATATAAAAATAAATTTTTGATAAATAAATATAACATTTTTAAAGGAAACTTTATAACTTCAAAGTAATCGTAAAATGTAGCAATTTGTAACGTTTTTTTTAATTTAACAATTTTTCAGAGATACTTATAAATAACTAGTATCCTAAAAATTTAATTTAGTTTGGGTAGTCGGTATACCCTATAAATAAAACTTGTGGGACCTTAAAATTGTATTCGAGATTTATTTACGTTGTTTATTTTTAAAACCTTGGATTTCACTTTTGTAATTCTCATAACATGTAGTAGCTACTACATACGTACACAAATTACTTTAAATTTGCAAACTATATATACTATATTACATTTCTGAATTTGCATCTAAAAATATCAATCACTATTTAAAGAATTCGATATACTATAAATGTCAGGGTTCACAACGCAAAGCTTTCTTTTTTAAATACGGATGTGTGAGGGGGCTGCAAATCATGAAAAAATAACATCAAAGTATATTTTATAAAGCATCAACGACTATTTTGTTTTTTTAAACGGCCACTGCCCCTGTTTGTTATGGATGGCAACGTTTGCTTCTATATGAGTATTGTTAAATTGATTGTCAAGTTATATTAATGACTACAAACAATAAAAAGCAGATTACTCCACGTTATTTTAGAATAATAAAATTACAATGTGCAAAGATGTCAAGACTATTTGACTGAAAACATTCACAGATCTACAGAGTTACAGAAAAAGCATATCTATTCATACTGAAAACAGCTGAGATGTGCACGAGCCCGTTAAAAAAAAACGCAGTCAAGCCTTTTAGATTTAATTAGTTTGCTAATCTAGCTTAAAGCACATGTAAATTTTCCACTTAGGGCTGTATAATATCTAAAGCGATTACAGTAATAGTTAAGGATTAATAATTTACTCATTAGTAGGTATAATCCATTCTATCATTCTATCAAATAATGGTATAAGCATGTCGCATTCATGCAATATTATAATGATTATTAAAAATTATAGTAATAATATACAATAATAACGATAATGACATTTATTTCAAATAAGTAATCAGTGATCAACTAAAAAACTGTATCGAACCGAATATTATACAATTTCTATATTATAAAACCATCAAGTTGTTATCACTCTCTAAATCATCAAGTATCTGCTGGCTGAAGATATCTATCTCACTGGACATCTTTTTAATAATAATATTGCTAGCGATAACATTATCCAGCAAACAACGCAGATATCCTTAAGCGTTTTATTTTGATGTTCCTATTTTCTTATTTTTCCCTTAAGTGAGAATGTTGGATATCCTTTTCAGACTATCTTTGTGAGTCACCAGCAGATTCTGCCACAAGGTTTTCTCTCGAATTATCCCTACCAGTTGTTAAGCTGTGTTGGCATCTAAGAAGGTTTTGCGCATTAGTATCTTGGATAAATGGGGGAGAGGTCTTTATTGCTTCTCCAGGAATGAGATCAATGATTTCCCAAAATTTCATTTTACATAATATGAACTTGATCGATACTGAATCTATTGTCCGACTGTTTTGAACCTCCTTACCTACAACTTAGGGCTACCGACTTGAGTGCCGGGGTGAACCAAACAGCGTCTATAGTAACAGCCTTACATAGACCTATATCTATATGATTTGTGGCCATCAAAGTCAAACTACACAAAGAAGGAATTTATGGATAAATTTGAAATATTCCATTGACACCCCAAACTCGATATCTTAGTATTAAGAAGTTGCTTAAATAAATTAGCTAATTGAAGAAATCTCTTTAGGTCGTTAAAATTAAAAGTGATTTGTCTCTATATTCATATTCAAGTTAAAAAACATTTAAATTAATAAATAATTTAATTATAACAATACATATCATATCAACAACTAAGTTTTTCAAGTTCCGGATTTTTAGTCACGATTCAATTAATTAATTTCACGGTTCAGTGAACGTCGCATTATATCATACCTATGGTATAGGAGTGCTGTTAATTATATTTGAAAACACAGTTCAAAAACGTCACTATCTTTTGTTTGAATGACTATCACATTAACTTATATGATTACTTTTACATATAAAGATGTCACTGTTAAGTCCAAATCGAACCTAAAGATATATTATTTAGAGAAAACAGTGTGTTTCAATCAGCAAAGAGCCACAAAATTGCTCGATCGAGTTCACTTTGAAAATCGAGGTGTGCTACGCATTTGATTGCATTTCTTAGTTTATATCCGAACATTAAACTTCATTGATACGTGCATTCCAGTCGATCTTGATAATACGTATATACATAGGTGTATACCTATGAAATGAGACTTTTTTTTTCAATTTTAAACGTTTATTAACAAAAAATGGTTACAAATTTAATCTTCAAAATAATAGCCATCGCTAGCGACACATTTTACCCATCTCTCAGGCAATTTGTGAATGCCGCGCCAAAAAAATTGGCCGTCTTTGGCCGCAAACCAATCATCGAGCCATTTTTTGGCTTCTTCGTGAGAATTGAAGCGCTGCTCGGAAAGTGCGTGGCCCATCGATGCAAACAAATGATAATCGGAAGGCGCCAAGTCTGGTGAGTAAGCCGCATGCACCAGCGGTTCCCAATCGTACGTCTCCACCAATTCTCGGGTCGCTCTTGATCGATGTGGTGGTGCATTGTCATCAAGAAAAATTACTTTGTGACGCCGATCGGCATATTCTGGGCGTTTTCGGTGTATAGCGCTGTTCAAATCGGCCAATTGTCGTTGGTAGCGTGCACCGTCAACTGTTTCACCTGGTTTTAATAGCTCGTACCAAATCATACCATGCTGATCCCAGAAAACACACAGCATTGCCTTGCGGCCGAAGCGATTTGGTTTGGCCGTTGATTGGAGAAATACACCCATTTTTCATCACCAGTAACGATTCGATGCAAAAAAGACTTCCTTTTGAACCGGGAGAGCAGCATTTCACAAGTGGTTTTTCGGTTCTCTTGCTGCCTTTCAGTCAGTTCATGCGGCACCCATCTTCCGACCTTTAAAATCATGCCCATGTCTTTCAAACGTTTGCAAATGGTTTTTTGGGTCACTCCCAACTGCTTTGCCATCATTTCTTGCGTTTGACCATCATCTTCATTCAACAATGCTTGCAATTCGGTGTCCTCAAACTTTTTCGGTGGCCGGCCACGTTCCTCGTTCTCCACGCTAAAATCACCACTTCGGAATTTTTCAAACCACCTGAAGCACTGTGCTCTGCTTAGAGCATGTCCACCGTAAGCTTCTATAAGCATCTGATGAGCTTGAGAAGCGTTTTTCTTCAATTGATAACAGAAAATCAACGATGTCCGCAAATCGTAGTTTGAAGGCACGAAATTCGACATTTTTAAGAGCGAAAAAAATGCGTTGTTGTATGAAACATCACAAACAATGAATTAAATATTGTTGACAGATGACAGACGAAAAAAATAAGACATTTGGGACAGTTTAAAAATACTCCTAGCGACATCTGTGGTCTAATAGCTGAAAGTCTCATTTCATAGGTATACACCTGGTACTGCTACTGTTCAACGCAAAATGCCACCGAAGGTGACTGGCCGTAGAAAACTTAATTTCTCTGTAGCTTGGAGAATGTAGATTTGGTGAATCGGAACGCGTGCTTCGTGGTGGTCATGAAGTAGATGGTGTTCTTGATGACTCGTGTTGATGCTGTAAGTAACAGCTGGCACCGTCGGCGGTGGTGGTGGTGGTGATGGTCGCCTCTTCGTTGGTGATTGCCCTCGTCGATGTTGGTGATTGCCCTCGTCAATATTGGTGGTTGCCCCGTACCAAAGTGGAAGCAGGGATTTGCAGGAATGTTATTTAGTTGGTAGGTTTTAGAATTTGGTTGCAAAAAATAGTTCCTTTCAAAAGGAGGTGGGAAGAGAGGAATTAGTATGGGAGGGGTAGGTGGTTGGTTGTTGGTGGAGAACGTTTTGGAGGACGAGCGGCAAATTTCCGGGAGCGGTGGAGTTGGTACTCTGAGGAGCCTTGGGCTCAGAAACTTGGGTGGGAAAGGAAGGTGGTGATCACTGTCCGATAGCTACCCAGGACAGATCGGAAAAGGCTGAGATGAGGTGGTGTCCGGGCCTACGCCCCCACGCAGGCTTCGGATTTAGACTGGGTTGAAGTACGTAGCGGTCGAGGACCTCAAGCGTCCAAATTCTTAAAGTCAGATGGTCGTTGTGGAGTAGTGCGGTAGTACGGCCTTAAGCCGCCCAGTTAGTGGTGGATGTGCGGTAGCCACCCGACTAGCACTCTGTTGGATGTTTCCGTACTTTTCAGCGCGTTCTTAGACCCCGGAGTCGCTTTGCGTTCGAGACCCTAATGATACATACTGTCTTTTCTAATTAATATAATCTTACACTACGAGACTAACCGAAAAATAAAAATCCTCGCGTCGGTGCCAAACTTAACTAAATAAGAGTTTAGCATCTTTAACGTTTTTCCAGCTACAGTAGTAAACGACACTCTCATACTCTTAAAATATTAAAATTCAAAAAACTCGAGTCTCGTGCTGCTATTTCCGAAACTCGAAGATTTCTCTAGAATCTTGTCTCAAGAGACCTGGATCAGAAACCCTCACTGGAATGCACAGTAATATTATCTGTTAGTTACTCTAATGTGGTTTGACTATTAGCCTTCGTAAGACAGTATGGGGTACAGATGTAACTCGATTTTAACTTTTTTAGGATATTTTTCTAATAAGTCAAATGGTTTTCCTAGGCTATACCCTTCTTCAGCTATGAAAGTAGAAGGTTGTTTGGTCGATCCGAAAACAAAGTGTCTCACGGCTGGGTCTGCTTCTAGTGCTTCGACGACTAGACCGTAGAAGCAACTTGCTGAGTGCGCCCGTTCCTATATTATAAGTGAGTTGTAACTGAGTTTTGGCGCTCCTATGTACTTCGCAGGTGTCGTGGATGCTGAATCTGGTTTCTTAGACCTAAGGTAGAAAACGTGATAGGCTATGTCGAATACAGAAGTACGTGAGCTTGAGTTTGTAGAACGAAGTGGGAAGAGGACGCTGACTTGAGATTCAGTGTCATCTTCTACCGCTGCGCTAAATTCAGACCTCCACTCGTGCGGCAGAATCCTAGAGACGGCGACAGAAGAAGATGAAATTTCTCACATTTTGGAAGATCGGCTTGCCAGCGTGGAGTTTGGATAGATTAAATGTGAGGGAAGATGCAAAAAATCTAATTTGAGTTTAATTTTTCTAGATGTTTCCAAGTGGTATATTACGAGCAGTAAAACTATTTATTTCTGTTTTGATTCTTATTGAACTGTCTTAAGAATACTAACGTAGTTTAATCCGTACGTGTAATTTATTTTCCGAAAAAAATCTAGAAAGAACACCACAAGCGCTCCATTAGAAGTCAGAGCCCGAGGTGTGTTCGTATTTGGCTCTAGTAGGAAGATTGACGGAGGGCAAAACCCGAGCCCGACCTGTGTTTGTGTTTAGCTCTGTTGCGAAGGTAAATGAAAAACAAAATTTGACCTTAGGACACTATAGGTAGCATTTTGGTAGAGAAGACCGTCCCGTATTTGTATTTAGCTTTGTTAAGAAAGTTAAGAAAGGGCAAAATGCAAACTTGGACCACCGCAGGTGGCGCATTAGAAGCCCGAGCTCGACCCATGTTTATGTTTAGCTTTGTTAAGAAAGTTAATAGACAGCAATACCCGACTTTAGTTAGGGTGGTCGTTATTAGTTTTGTTAAGAAGGTCAATGATTTTGAGTCACCTCAGGTGACGCATTGGAAGAAGAAGCCCAAACCATGTTAGTACTTATAATTTTTTAAAGAAAGTTAACGGAAGGCTCTGCCTAGAAGATTAACAAAGACTAAGATGCAGCCTTGAGATGCCACAGGTGACGCCTTAGAACGTCGTGTTCATATTTAACTTTGTGAGGTAATGACTTGAACTGCTGTAAGTGACGGCTAACCAAGTCCAACTCTTATTCGTGTTTAGCTTTGTTAAAAAATGCAAAGCCCGATCTAAGACCATCGGAAGTGGCGTGTTAGGGGCGGTGCCCAACCCGTGTTAGTGTCTAGCTCTGTTAAAAAGGATATTGAAGAGTGAAGCCCTACTTTGAGTCACCGCAAATGGTGCGTTGTAAAGTAGGGCTCAAAGCGTGTTAATTGGAGATGAAACCGACCTTGATTCAGCGTAAGTGGCGTGTTGACGAAATTTAATAAAGGACAAACCATCGATGGCAAAGTCCAACGAGTTTCGAACTAAAGGGAAGCACAGACGGTTCAAAGAGAAAGAATCATTAAGATTATTCAAAATTGATATACCGAAGAGATGCCAAATTTAATTTTTTCTTTGGAAATCACAACTGTATCATTCTACACTTTTATTATGTTGGTTAAACATATTAACAGAGTGGTAATCAGAATATAAAAACAACACATAAAAATGCTGTGGTGAGTATAATGCATCTCAAAGAGGAAAACTTGCAAGTTTCAAAATGACGCAAACACAAAAATGACAGCCTTTTACAGTGTGTTACTTGCTTTACCAAAACGTTACGATGAAGTGATTTTACTTTTGTAACTCGTTATTGCTTTGAAGTTGAATCGATCGTTGAAATCTACGTAGGTCAGTTTGCTCAACCGAAAAGTCATCAGTCAATTTTTCTTCTTTAGTGTTGGAGGAATTAAGGTCGCTTAGCAATCAAAGTGGTGTAGGCAGCCAAACAGTTTAATTTATAATGTTGACGAAGTAGATACTTTAAAAGGTCATCTAGTACAAGTACATACCTGCTGAAACTCAAAACGTTTATAAAGTATGTATCTAAAGCATTTTACGAAAAATGCTTTTGGGAGCAACCAAGATCTTTGAAGTCTTTAAACTTGTTGGTGTACACAGACCTTCCTATTGTAAAAGTTGACAAGACTTATTTACATATAGAGAATGTTTGTTCAACTGTTTCAGTTTGTCAATTTTATTCGAATCCTGTAATTTACATACATACCTTTTTCAATTGTTGATGTCGGTACTTGTTTCACTTCTGTTCACAGTCGTATAAAAGCAGATTTATTTATTGTCTATTTTCGATAGTGCTCTCGAATTTAGGCTTTGCTTAATTTAGCAGTTAAATTTTTCGTGCTTCCTTTGCATACAGATTTCCATTTTTTCTTGTGGATATTAATTGTCGCTTTCACATTTCCATTGTTTACAATTGAATGATGAAAAATTTGTAAGCTTTTGTTACATTGTCAGCATTAACAATACAATACATTGACACAATAGCGCATACATTTCCAATTGATTTTCAAACAAATATTTACGTCACGAATTTTGTTCGTACGAAAGAAAAAATATATAATTGATAGATTTAGTTGGACATTGTTACACTCCTGCCCCAGGCCATATCAAACTACGGACGACTCGACGTCGATGACTCAAATTCACTCAGAATTTCTATTTTCTAGTTTGCTAATCGATACGAGGTTTATTAGTTTTACTTGATGTATTTTACGAAACAAACAGGAAAAGTTTTATTGGACAAAAAATGTAAGTTTATCTTTCAATTACATTTATGTCCTACAAATATAGTCCCCTTGGTCTGCAGACTAAAACAAGGGAGTATTATAAATCTCGTGAGTTTCGCCATAAACCAGGCACCTGTTAAGCAAATAATTTTCCAGAAAAGCTAGCTGCTTGACATTCTCACCCGTACGTAGCAAAAACATGAAAACTGTTAGAAATCAT
Organism: Ignelater luminosus; assembly: GCA_011009095.1. Taxonomy (NCBI): domain Eukaryota; kingdom Metazoa; phylum Arthropoda; class Insecta; order Coleoptera; family Elateridae; genus Ignelater; species Ignelater luminosus. The sequence goes on from VTPC01007519.1 coordinate 10,323, forward strand.
GCGCAACCCAAGAATAGCTACCTCAAAGGAATTTTGAATGATGCTTTTTTTCTAGAGCACAGGAAAAATAAAAAAAGTTACACTCCTATAAAACAGTTTCTTGTCACGTACGTATCAACACCAGGCTTTGAGAAGTTTCAAAAGGGTTAAAATTCCCTTTATCGTTGAAATCCAACATATTTGAAATTTCCCAGTGTCTCTTAAATTGTACAGTATGATAGCTTTTCAACGAAAACTAAAACAATTTAAATTAGGTACAACCTACCTGAAATTCTGTTTCATAATCGCGTAATTTTATATTTTTCTTTATACTTTACAGCGGCCGTAAATCTTTATCATTTTCATTGCTTTCAAGTACATGAAAGATGAAAAAAACAAAGCACGCCCAAATACAAAAAGGTAGTTGGCTTTATTGTTCTTGTTTTTACTTTTTAAGGGGTTTAACATTTTAAAAGAATTAATGAACGTGGAAGGGCTGGTCATTTTAAACATTATATTGTTATAATATTAAAGTTGGTTAATTTATAATTCTCTCTTTTTATAAAATTAAAGCTTAGAATTATTTAGTTATTTAGTATGCGTAACTTCCACCAAAATTTAAGTGCTTCTTAATTTACTAGATAGACGCGTCTAAGTTAACCGCTAATTGAATAATTGCCGACAACTCGTTCCAATTTATTCGACAACAAGAAATTTCCGTATGAATGCTTCATGTTTGGATAAACAGATTTTAAGTAAAAATGAGGGACAATAGAAAACATTTTATACAAAGTGAACAAAATAATTTATTTTAAAATTGAAATTTCCTTTCAATTTCAATTTCCTTGGTCTCCTACGAATATTCTGTATTACATTCAGTTATGACATTGTCTCTTGATAATAAAGTACTTTGTGTTGTATTCTCTGAAAAGGAACTTTTACTCTATCCAATATTCTAAATTAGATTTCGTTGTAAATAAAGAGATTACGGAGGGTGATAGGAGCTTTAAGTACATTTCCAACAGCTTTTCTAAGCGACTCTGGATTACTTTAGCATAAAAGATGTTACACGGAAGAAATTGAATGCAAAATATGACAAGTTTGTTATTTCAGCTATTCAATATTTATAACTTTTTTGAGATTCTTAAAAAAGATGTGTTTTGTTCTCTTAAGTAAAAGCTTTCAAAGTAAATATTTGCAACTATTTTATATATGTAGTTGAGAATCTTTCCTTTAAAGTTATTTTTGATGTATTTACATAATAAACTGCTACTAAAATAAGTAAACCACGATATTCTCAGAACTTTTGATTTCTTCCTAGCTTAATTTTTGCTTCCGATTTTGGAAACAAATTAAAATCTCTAGAAATCAGGCCCATTGCCAAAATATCAAAATGCGAATGATTTGAGAGTGCAAATCCAATTCTATTGATAAGTATAATTATTTAGTTTCCTATTACTGTACCATTTATTCCACCAAAGTTACTAAATAAGCAATTTTTCCTTTTATCAGAGGGCGGAATTTTATTAAGGCCAGTTCTACATGAAACTCACTGCAAAATTTTAACCAAGATGATCGTTCAGCTTGCAAGTAATTTTTAAATGATTTTGTAATTAGACTTGGTATTTTGCTAAATAAGTTTCGACTTCCATTAAATGTAAACGTTGTCTTCATCCTTCAATTGTCAGATAAACGCTATTTTGTTATCAAAATAAATAGGAGGAAGTTATCAATCGTGGACACGACAGAGTCGAAATTTTGGAATCTCAGTACAAAGAATTTTTCAATCCATGTAATAGCCCAACTCTCCAAAAAGACGAGATGAAGACCTACGATAATCGTTTTGTCAAGCATTACCTTGACCATGCAAGCATTACAAAATAATTGCCAAACACTTCGCTTGGACTCAATTAAGCAGATCATCCGTATTATATGCCTAAACAAAACAAATTATTTGTACTACCATCTCCTTATCCAGTGTATCGAACAACTGATTCAACAGGTCGGTATAGAGCACTATTTTGCTTATTTAGGTGTGAATTATGATTGTTAAGCAGTTTTTTAATATAAATATTGATCTGGTTAAAACATACTTAAGCAAGAACGCCGAAAACTGGCAATACCGCACTGTCAGTAAAAAGGTAAACTTTGCTACTTATTGACAAGCTTATCAGAAAAAAAGTGAAAAAGATTTTTTATCTTGGGCATAGCAACTTGCAAAAGGGTACGTCTCTCAATCTGTAGTTATTTGATCTGCTAGAATTTTGGTCAGATGCTGACTTTACTAACGCTGTTTACCAAAAAGAGAATGTTTTGTCCACAGAGGATGCTTCTTACATCGAGGAAAGGCAGGAAAATATCGAGTTCTCTTTTTTCCTTTTATTAGGCCTTGGTCTGTTATTTTTCTTCTGCCTTTTCAATGTGGCTGTTCATGAGACGAGGATGTCCAGTTATCAGCCCACCTTTTTGGTGGTCTTCCTAGTGGGTTTCTTGTGTTGGGTTTATTATCTCTTGTTATTTTGACTATTTTACTTGTTCTTCATTTTTGTTAAATATGTGATTATTCCATTCCCGTCTTTGTTTTCTTGTCCATCGTACTACCTCTTGTACCCCACATGTTTCTCTTATTTCCTCATTTCTCTTTCTATCTATCAATGTATATCCTGTGGTATTTGTTAGAGTTCTCATTTCCGCTGTTTTGAGTAATCTTTTTGTTTGAGTGTTATCTGCTCTTGTTTAGCCAGCGTATGTCATTATAGGTCTCAGATATGTTTTGTATATCCTCACCTTTGCTTCCGTATTCATATGTTTGTTATTAGAAACCACATCCTTCAGTACCCCTGCTATTCTGTAACTTTTTGTCACTTGGCTTTTTACTTCCTTTACGAGGTTTTTGTCATTTGTGTTTTCAACATCTGATTGATTGATAATGATTTCAAGGTTGCTTCCCCGCCAGAGGCGGGAGGCCGTTATAAGTCCCGGAAGGGCCTTCTTCAGCCAAGGGGTGTAACATTGGAGTGACGTAGAATTTGTTCTTTGTTCCCGTTCATTGGCGCAGAAACGGCCGTTGGTGTTTTGAAATAAATATGGTGTTGATCTTCTACACTCTCCCGCAGTTGTCTTAACGATGTAGCTGCGGAGGGCCGATTGCAGCATGAAGGCGTCGGATGGAGCAAAAGGATGGTAGACTGGTAATAATTAAGTGTTGCTGAATTGTTGTTGGCTCTATAGGGCGTCTGGTGCTGCCGGAGGGTGCGGGTGCTGCTTGGCGCATCAGTGGATGATGTTGAAAGGCGTAGTTGTTGGAGAGACGCGGCCGATGTAGCGTCTAGGCGAAAAAAGTTGTTTAGAGGTCGTTGACTTCTGTATGGTTGAATTGTAGTTGTTGTAAAACGGTGCCCCCAGCCGAGATGGTGAATTTCCCATGTTGTTGATGAATTCGAATGTTGTGTCCGCGACAGGGCCGATGGATAAGATTAGATATTCATCGGCTGTCGCGGTGGTGTTATTTTGGTGGTCGTCGATAAAGATGTGAACAGTGGTCGCCGATGAAGGAGAACTTTGCACTCGCGGATTGTTGGTGGTGATGCGGCATACAAAATGGTTTTCAGAGCTACACCCCTACTCGCGTGATGTAGGGGGTGAGTTCGGTAGCGGCCGCTAGGAGTAGGCGTAGACTTCGGGGAAGTAAACCTACTTACGCCGCGGGCCGGGAAATAATATACCCGCGTCAATAGTCGCGCCTCTCCCCCTAGGCAATGACACCGGCTCCGGGGGTCTACGTCCACCCACGAAACGCAGAGTGCCCCGGTTGGAAAAGCCGGCGCCGCTACTGGGCCTTCGCCCCCCAGAAAGAAGGTTGCCAGTAGCAGCTGCAACTGGTCGCATCACCCGGGGTGAATTGCCGGGGGGCCGGGTGCGCCTGGCGCGGGCCAGTGCGTACACTGGTTGATGACCGAGAGGGACCACTGCCAACGTCTTCACCAAACGGACACTACGCGGAACTGTTTTAACGCCTAAGTAGTTAAAGGTATTGATCTGTTCTATATTTCTTCTCTCTATTGACAGTTTGCACCGTTGAGGTTCTCTAGATATTACTAATGTCTTTGTCTTGTCTTTTTGTGACGTTAAATGGAAGCAATATAGCGATTTCTGAAAGTCATCTTCAATTTCAGCTGCGATTACCGCATCGTCTGTATAATATATTATTTTAATTTTGTTTGGTCCTAGTTTGTGTCTGTTTGATATCTTTTATGAGTATGTCAAGTATCATATCAAATAGTATTGGGCTAAGCGAGTCACCTTGTCTGATTCCTTGTGGCGTCTTTACTACAGTGGTGAGTTTGTTGTTGACTGTAATATGTGTGTTTGTTTCTCTGTTTAGTTCTCCTATTAGTTTCCTGATTTTCTTGGGTATCTTGTTTTTAGAGTGTTTAGCAAATCTTTTAACCTGACTCTGTCGAAAGCTTTGGTCGGATCAATGAAGCACATGCAGAGTGGTTTATTGAATTCTACTGCCTTTTCTGCTAATTGTCGTGTTATGTCTAGTGCACCTATCGTTGATCTGTTTTTTTTTGGAAGCCCTGTTGTTCTTCACTGAATTCGTATGTTTCTTCAATCGTTGCTTTCAGGGATCTGCTACTGTCGTCCACATCATGCTGCATCATCTCTTTGTTTTCCATCGACCAGCCGGGGCCAACAACGCGTATACAAAACGGAATCTACGTCGCTACCACTAGCAACAAGAACCAAGTCGGCTGAAGAACCTCCACGGGGAGCTTATAAAGGCAAACAAAACAACTTTGTTGACTTGACTTGCTTTCAGGATGCTAGTTAAGGTTTTGATTACTCAGCTTAGTATTGTTATCCTTCTATAATTTCCTGGGTTTTTCTTTTCTCCTTTTTTGACTATAGGGATTGTCACACTGGTGTTTGTTTCCCTTTCCGTTATTATTTGATATACTTTGGTTAGCTTTATTGTAAGTTGTGTTTCTCCATATTTTAAGAGCTCGTTATTGATTTTGACTCTTTCCGCCGCTTTCCTGTTTTTTAATTTTCTAATCGCCGCTTCTACTTGTGTTTTTTCTATTGTAATTGATGGTTCCTGAATTTGCCCTTCCGTTATCGTTACTTGTTCTTCTGATTTTTTTGGTTTATTTCTGCATTTTCCTGTAGGTACAATCCTTTGAAGTATCGACCCTATGTTTGTTCGTCTATGGTTTTCTTCTTCTTAGCATTGCCCAAATCTTCATACTTTTCGTTGCGCCCCATATAGATCTTTTTCCATTTCTATCGTGAAGTTGTTCCAGTATTCCTTTTTAAGTTGCCTTATGTTTGCGTTAATTCGGTTTCCTGTTTCGATGTATCTTGACTTCATTTCATTTGTGCTAGTGTGATGTATTTTAGATATGCTTCCCTTTTATCTTGCTAAATTTTTAATTTCTTGTGTAAACCAGGATTTCTTATTATTTTGCTAGTTGATATTTATCTTCCGTTTTCCTAGTGCTTTAAGAACTGATTCTCTGATTTCTAATTTTTTCCAAGCTTCTTCGACTGTGTCATTGTCCTCTATCTGATTATCAAATATTCTTTGTACCAGTTGATTTTTGTAAAGGTTTTTTGTTGAGTCATCTGAGATAGAATGCATGCTGAGCTTTTCTATGAATTCTGCTGGTAATTTTAGCTTTTTTGCATTGCTAACCTTATTTTACAGAGTACGAGGCGGTGATCTGTTCCTATGTTTGCTGATGTTAGTGCTCTGATATCGAGTTGTGTGCGACAAATCTGAATCCCTATCAAGTTCAACAAGACTTGTGGGGCCGCTTATTCTGTGTTGGGGAGGCGGCGGTGACGGTACGGTCTTGGGCGCCAGATTTGATGAGGGGGTTTACTCCTCCACCTCGTTCTTGGGGTGATCAGACAAGGGCTACGGTGGAGATACGGTAATCCAATAAACAGTGTTGCTGTAAAGCTTGCGGTAAAATAAAACACTCAAATATAACCAAAATGGATCTATTAGAAACAAGCGGCAAATGTACACAAGCGAATTATATGCTCAAATAAATTGTATACACAAGCAAATTATATAATCACACAAACTATATAACCAAGAAATGCAACTAGTATGCGCTACGCAGGGTGCAGGCCAAGAGGAGTACAAGCGAGTCGGGTTATAAGCTTTGCGAGTTCGGATCAAATGCCCTACAAGGGTATAGAATAATAATATATGGAGGAGGGCGGTGCTATCAAGCGATGACACCCGGATATCTTGTTTTGTGGTTTGGCCGACGGCGGACTGGTTCGATCGAACGTTGGCAGTCAAACCAAAAGTGAAGGTATAGGACGGAGGACGGAGCTACCCAGCGACGACAGATCGGCTCGACCGACAGCGACGACATTAGGAAAGCTGATCTAGTTAGAATATATAGAGCGGACAATTAGAATAGAACACTTTAATACCTTAATACTTACTACTTACAGCATACTTACTCTGTACTGGTGCTGGACTGGCTGCTTGGTTGGCTTCACAATCTGCAACAATACAACTGCTTTTTGATGTGATATTTCCATTCTTCTTAAAATATAGGCGTGCGAGGTATCGGAATTGCTTCCAACATTTTTCTTTGGGAGCACCTTAGACTTTCAGCATCGTTCGCACATCATGTTGTTAGGAATGTTATAAAGGATGATACCATAATACATTCAGAATTATCGTGAACGATATGGTGGAAGAGTTATGACGGATAGGCTGCTTTTCATTAACTACCTATTCATTCTTATAAAAATCCTTGTAGTCATATTCTAACTTTATATTTTGAATCGCAGCCAATTGATACTTCTGTTGTATTCGATAATTTGATTGTCAATCACAGTTTTATTAAATTTATTAAAAACCAAATTCTACTTTCTGCGGCATTCTAATTTTTTTCATTTTTCTTTTGAAATTTTGCTTAGGCGCGTCATTCCCATTGGACGAATTGAGCAAGTTAAAGTTTATTTGAATGATGTAACATGATGGCGCGGCGGCGTGGCCAGCATTGTTTGTTATTTTATTGTTTTGATAACTAAGTTGTCCTATTGTATTCGAGAATCTAAAGTTAATTTGTTAGTTAAATTAATTTAAAAACCCAGAAAATTAAAATATAGGTTAGGGCCAATCTACTTGATTTGAATTTAGCTTTTTTATTCAGACTTTGTATTTTATTGCAAGCATAACCCGACCCGTGTTGGTATGTAGTACTTTTACATAGGAAGGTTAATGAAAGGTTAAATCCGACCAAGGATGAAAACTGTAGCCTGACTAGTGACTCCGATTGGTGGTCGCTGCAGGCAGCCACGACCGTTTCTACTCGTAAATGATTAAAAGAAAAGAGAGTTAAGTAGACAGGGGGCTCCCGATCTGGATGCTTTAGTGCATTTTTTTAGTTGGTGAAGTTATTTGATTAATTTATGCGGGACTAACCACCATGCATATGTACTTAACACCTGATGCTTCTTGTTCGTATACTAAGAAGTATTTTCTTTGCAGTAAACAATTTTATTGCGTACACATTATCTTAAATAGATTGTTAGGAATTTTATTTTTAAAATTTGAAATTAAATGGAAATTCTAAATTCTATGCGTTTTTTAATTAATTGTCGTTAAAGTGAAATTAAAAATTCGATTAGTAATATTTATAATTGAATTACAATAAACACAGTTCAAACAAAAATTGCAACTTTTTCAGAAGCAAGTAAACTGACAGGTGTTTAAGAGGCTTTATGTGTTTCGATGGATTTTCCAATTTTCCTGCTAAAGTAGAATGAAGACTTGCAGATAACGGACGACTTGTTGCACAATACCCATGACAGAATTTGACAAGGGACCTTATATTATGTGGTATTTATATTCAGCAGCACGAGTTTCCACAGTTTACATGACATTCGATGGCAAACAGGACGTTCTTTTTACAGCAGCCACCGTTGAAAGGACTGTTCTAGATTAACCTACTACGAAAATTGCTTGCCTCAAAAAAACGGAAATTGCTACATATACCAAGAGATTTTTTTGCCCAGAATAGTGGTTTAGCTCAAAGTTACTTTTGTTACGACTGACATTAAGATGTTGTGGAGTTATTTATAGAGGACAATTGGAGATAAAAACAAAATTGAAATAGATTTACTTATCTTACTTTCCGTAAATACTTGCCATCTTTCGAATTTACAGAAATTGAAGCCAGTTTAACTCAAATTCACCATAAAATTCTAAGTAAAAAATTTCAATTTATCATTTCTCAATCCATGTTAGAGTAAATATCCGTTTTTCCATTATTTCTGTCTTTAGAATTGAAAGACGTTCAATTTTTTTGAACAAGATGAAAATTCTAGAACATGCGGATAGTCGGTCGCACATAAATAAATCCCGGAGAAATCGCTTGTAAGCATAAACAGTTTCGGCATTAAAGTTGTTAAAAAGTTTTCCTCTTAACAAATCAAATTTAAATTTACGGTTTCTAGTGATGAAGTTTTATAAAGACGTAGCTTTTCATTTTCAAAAATAAATGGAAAAACATCAGATTCACAATTCCACCAGGTTTGCGGTGGGAAAACAACTTTAATGTAACTAACAAACAAGTAAATTTCAGGCCTCAGAAGCGAAACACGTAGGAAGCGTCTCTTTAACTTATTTTAACCTATTTTTATGGAGTTTCTGTTTTAGCGCCATTATGTTTTTCCAGGAATTTATTTTAATAGGGGAGATTTTAAACTAGACAGGCTAATGTAATTTAAAATGGAGAAGATTAAAAAAGATAATTGAAATAAAACGCTTTTTAAATAGCGAACGTTCGATTTTCAAGTCAAGCAAGAATTTCTATTTTGTGTGGAAAATTCTTGATTTTATAAAAGCTTTACTTCAAGATCTCAAATTTTTTCTGTTAATGCGGTGTTTTAAAACATTAGGGATGTAATATCGCGATTTATATGAGTTACAGAATTTCTAAATTTGTTTTTTACTCGTGTGAAGTAAGTACTTGACGAAATTTCTGTGAGCAGGCTGTCAAAGCATGACTAATTATTCTCGCGTGCTCTTCTCTTAATTCATTAATTACAACCTTTTTAGGCTCAATTATCGATGTTGGTTTTAATCGATTTACTTGCAATCTCAAATATCCCGGGTAAAAGACTGAAGGATGTCACATCTGAGCCCTTAGGTATTCATTGCTCAAGAAGTCCACAGGATGAATTCAGGGATAGATGTTTTGGGCTGAATTCATGCTTGGTAACAGACTTGTTTTAATCCATGATTTGGGACAGCAGGACATTCTCTCGTAAATAGAAGTTTTCTTTTATGGACAATAATGTTTGACAACACAGAACTATAACAGTTTGAATTAGCAACCGATTTCCACACATTAATTGCTCATAACATTGTCCATGGTAAGACAAATCCTCCAAGGACTATTAAAGAAAAAACTGACAACAAGACTGACTTCATGCATAAAAACGTACCGTTTTCAAAATACAGGGTGTCCAAAGTGTTATTTTCAAAATTTTTGATTTTTTTAAATATCTCAAAAATTATGTGTGAAATATTATTATAGAAAGGAGAAAGAACGTTAGAAAAAACAAAAAAATTGCCGTTACCTAGTAGAGTTAAAGAGATCAATACATTAGATTACAAAGAACTACAGCTAAACTGTAATAAATCTTGAAGAAGAGATTGATTATCTATGCAACGAAATTGACATGTAGCTAAAAAAGCAATTTCAGGAAGTGCCATTTAGATCTTAGAGCAATTACTTTGTGTGATACAATAAAAACTAAAAGTGATTCAAAATATTATATGTTGACTGAAAACTTCTAAAATGCAATTTCTAGAGAATTTCATAAATGTACACAAATGGGTGATACACAACACCCTACAATCGCAAACCTGTGCGTAAATACTATAAAGAAGTTCTTAAACAAACAACAGCGTAAACAATTATAAAGGAAAAAGGAAATCGTAAAAGACGATGTATTTGTAGGGATAAGCTTGGGATATTACTGAAAAAAGTAGAATACTGAACAAATATTGTTAAAAAAGTGGGACATTATTAAGAAAAAAGAATTAGAAAGAAAGAGCAAACAATCTTTAAAGAAAATACAGAAAAACTTCAACTTTTGATAAACAACATACCGCACCTTAGAGATAAATAACTAATTACGTCTTTATACTTTTTTGAAAATTCTCATTTACGACGGGCACCTAGCGCGAGTTCACGTGTTTTATAAGTAATAATAAATACGCCTATTTAATAATAATTAAGCCAGAATAAAATACGGTGAAATCAAAAGTAATTTTAGTGGAGTTAAAATTTGCAAATGTTGATGTAGTAATTAATAGAATAACCAAAACATTGTAAATAATAATAAATAAAGTGAGAAAACCAATATCAAACGAACACGCGACCTTTCAGGAACTTCTAGTGTGGTTTCTTTATTTATCTCGGAAAGCTAGTGATAACAAATAATTTTGATAAATATAATTAAGGAGCGCTTACACGCATTATTTAATAAAATGGAACAGCTGTGAAGATTGGGACGCAATAGAGAAAAACGGTAGAAGAATTGAAAATAAATTAGAAGAAATTCAACTACAACTAGTTGACATTAAGCAACAATATATAAAATTGAAAAGAAGGAAAAAGAAATTAATGATACAGGGTGTAGAGAAAACAAAAACAAATTAGAACTGAAAGGAACAATTCAATTTCAATTTTGAAGAATACAAGAATACTGCAAATCAATGTATCAAAGGAAGTAGAGAACATAAGAAGGAAAAATGAGAGATAGGAATGTGAGATCAAGAAGATAGGAAGCTATTGAGTGATCTTCAACAAAGGAATATAGAGAAGAACAGGAGTAGGATGCATCGGAATGTTTAGTAAAGAAGACATAAACATAAATGGAATAAGAATGACAGAAGTGTTTTAGGTAAACGATTCTTTGGTTAGCAATACCTTCTGGTATCAAAACTTCTACTCGTACTCGCAATATAACTTTTTTAAGTGACTGTCTATCCAATCTACAAGATTTCTCCTTTGAACGTTGCTCGGCTTGAGTCTCCATCTTTTTGCACCTCTCGTCGTCTTGTAACCTGTTTGCAATTCTTGCAAGTGAACTCAATTATCCTCTTCATACGCAAGGATTTGGGCTATAGAGACTACTCAATTATTGTGTGGTGTTGTGCAGTATAAATACTGTATGACTGAGGATTGGCAAAAACGTTGTGGGAAACGTTTTTCTGAAGTGCCGTCGTTACTGCCCGTCTACCGATCAGAGGTTCGCCTCGGGCTGCAAGCAACATCTACTATCAAGATAACTCTGCATCTTGGTGTCTCCTTTACATACAAATTGACATATTTTTTCTCGTTTAAATCTTTTCATCACGGTGGGAAGTTTTTACAGTAACACCCGGTATACATAGATCTACACATACATTTATTTAACTCTGCCTATCTCTTATTAGGACTTTCACACATACTTTGTCTTCATCCTTCAGCATGAGCGGAGGTTCTTGGACCAGTTGCTCTACCAATGGACGGGGGGCACTATTACTATAGGGAAGTTTCTTTGACACCCTTCTCTTAGTATTGTCACCATTATGGTGATGTTCAGTTTCCTTTCCATCCACAGCTACCTCATCGCTTTGTGGACTATTTTTTCTACGATGATTGCGCATGGTAAGGATTATCAAGTCTACTCGCTACAACTGCAAACAGGTCAGAAAAGGAACTAGAGGTAGCAAACTAAAGACTTCAGTTTCAGATTCTTATAACCCATAGAATCTGCCCCATTGCATAAAACCTTACACATTTTGCAGATACTTGCACCAATCACAAATCATATCGACTAGATTACGCATTCAGTTCAGAAACTGTTTTAGTTGTGCTTGAACTGGAAGAATTATGTCTAAGAGTTGGTGAATTTCTGATTATGGTGATTTATATACCAGTGTACTATGATCTAGCCAAAGCAAAAACAAGAAAAAATACGTAATCCAAGCATGAATTTTACAAATAATTGAACACAGCTAAATTTAACATCATTACCAGAGTATGAACAACAGAGGGTGATGACTAATTCTAAAACCTGACTAAGTAGATAAAACCGAAAAAGTAAGTTGTGTAATGTGTATATTTAACAATTGAACTGACACGGCACAATTTCACCTTTGGATATCCGTGCTTTGGTCTTGGCATCTTTCTAAGGTTTACAATATCTACTGCACTTCGAACAAAACTCAAAATAACCAATTATCTTAACCACTCGAATCACTCTTTGTGACGAGTCGAAACCAGCTTTATTATCGGAAACAAACTTGCATATTACTTATTTCTGAGACGTTTAATAACCTGCAAATAACATGCAATTATACAAGATAATTGAAACAACTCAAGACTGAGAAAAAGTAAGAAGGTTAGAGAAACGGCCCAAAGAAATAGAAAAATTGAGTGCTATCAGCAGAGAAAATTAAGGGAAATGAAAACATTGACAAGATGTCGAAAGGAAGAAACTCTCTCTTTATAAAGTTCGTTTGATATCTAAAAATCTACTACTCACCTGTTAATTTATGTTAGTTCGTACAATACTTCCCCATAGCAGTGTAACTTGTACTATGGTGGCAATATAATCCAGTCAACGAAGGGGTTATAAAGGACATGGAATGAGGGAGAATTTTTCTCTTGAGGAATATGTTGGGGGTAGTTAGGAGACAAAGATACTAAAAGTGCCCGCCCCCAGCTCTGCCGTGTCCTTTACAATCAGCTTTTGGGCATTCATTGACTGGACTAATACTGAGGATGGTGGAGGGTAACATCTGTTAAATCTTGTCAAAGTCAACAGTTTTCAACAATGGTTATTTTAGGTGTCTAAATAGGTACTATTCGTTGTGTAGCATGTACATGAATTTAATACTGACCAATAGTTAACATCAGAAGTCATGGTGGTTGCAAAAGATCTCAGTTCTATAATGCGATACTTAAGAAGTATGGGGGGTCCAAGTTCACTAATATCAAATCAAAGAAAAATTGTTCAATAATTTCAACCATCACATATACAAGTGTGACTTGGTGCAAAGAAAAATCTCAATTTGAGTCAATAGAGACCTGAGTTTCTATACATTGATAGATGTTGCTCTAATGAAAATGAATTTAAATTCATAATTCGTATCAGGAAAAAAGTGAACTTGAATCTTTCTACTTCGTAGGACCTAAATGTTCACTTTTTTGAAGGACTAGAACTAGGATTATTATTATATTATAATCCATTATTCCTTTGCGAGACGTAAGGTAATTACATACAATACAAAATCCAAAGTTTATTGAGTGTATGTCGAACTTATAATATTGATTCTTGTTTCCTTCATGATAGTTGTTCTCCATGAAATGATTAGGGGTATTTATTGTTTTTCTCAGAGTATGGCCCAGCCATCCATATTTCCTTCTTTTTATTTCTTTGTTGATGTTTTCTTACCTAGTTGTTTGCCATAAGTCGTTGTTGAAAATTATATTTGGCCACCATATTCCTAGTATGTTTTATAGGCATCTATTGATATATGGTTGAAGTTTCCTTTCGATTTCTCTTGTTACTAGCCATGTTTCAGAGTCGTGCAATAGAACCGGCTTCACTGTCAGTTTTTTTGAAAGCCGAACATTTTTTATTTTTGCAAGCACTCCTCTTGCTTTATTTATTCTTTTTGAGATGTCTGTAGTTGTTCCTCCATCAGTGGAGATCATACTTCCTAGATATGAGAATTCTTTTACTATTTCATTCACTTTTATTAATATATTTTCTTGGAAATTTATACTAATTACTTTAAATTTGTTTTTATTGATCTTTAGCCCGACTTTTTTTGATTCATTTACTAAATCCTGAAGCTTCAGTTGCATGCTTTGAATTTTTGATGAAAATAGACACATGTCATCAGCATACTTCTAGTCTTCCAGTACTTTATACTTATACTTTATTGGCAGCTCGGTTTCTTCGGGGAGTTCAGTGTCTACACTTTCGTTGTTAAGTATTTTTTCAAAAGCATTCACGCCATCTTTCTACTTGTTCGTTTACTGTGTAGATGTTTATTCCAATTTTGACTTTCAGTGGCAGTCATTGGTGATCCTTAGTTTCCTGCGAGATGTCGTATTTTCTTGTACATTTCCCTGGAAGCTCTTCTGTCAGCAGCTGTTTATGCTTCATTTGCTAGTTTTTGATATATTTCTGTTTGTCCTTCTTTATATTTTTCTTTACTGCTTTGCTACAAGCTGTATATTCTTTTTGTTGCTTTTCTTTTACTTAGGACTAGAATGCAAATACATTATTATCAATAACTAAGAGGTGAGTATTTTAGTTTAGATAAATTATTAATAAGACTTATAATAAAGAAAATTTTGATTTCACTGGTTCACAGCCATTGTTGTACAAAATTCTGAAAGCATTGGGTTATAGATAACATAATATGGAAGCAACGCAAAAATTCTTACTGAAAGACCTTATAAATATAAAAATCAAATTCTTTAAAACATATCTTAAGTGAAAAGAAAAATATAAAATAACAGCTGTATGGCAGCACGTCATGACAAGTGTTTGCTCTTACAACTTAACCTACCTAACGTACATCTGCCAAAATATCTATCCTAAAAGTGTTTTCTTTAAATATTTACCAACTATTACCCACCAGCATCAATACGATGGTAACTGCTTCCACCAAAGTAGTAATTTTGCTAAAAAAGTTTCTTCTTTTGAACAAAAAGTTGTAAAGATATTTCAGGATACACTTTTGCAACTGAAAATTAAATTACTGAATAAAATATTTGACAAAAGCTGCTTTCTCCTCAAATAGTATTAGCCAGTCTCAGAAACAACACAACACAATTATAACATATACCAACGTACATTCTAAAGCGTCAGAAACAGAAAAATTATCAAATTGTATCAAAATTTGAATTAATTTGTTTTTGTAGATATATGATCTAAACATCACGTTTATAGATTTTCTTGTAAGTTTGGAAATAAATTTATAATTCTGACATTAATAAAGATGACATTTCCTTTATACAGACATTTCTCGCCCTCTGTTTAGGGTTACGCCTCCGCGATTTTGTAAAACACCAAGCTAATCAAATCTTCTACAAATGTATACATCCCACTCTTTTTTTCTGCATCAGAGGATCATATTTGTGACGTTTTTTATTAATCTTCAAAACTCTATATAAACGGTGTGTCGCTTTCTACTTATTTTAGGTTTCATAGCAATAACTTTTGGCCAAACTAAAATGATTATAATGCAAAACGGAAATGGTCTATTAATAAGTGTGTATACAGCAGAGTTTTCAAAATTAAATTAGTTTTATAATTGTGACATATTTTTGAAATTGGCAACTAACCAATTTCTATCCACTGACTGTATACACAATATACATTTCAGTTTTGATGCGAATTTGAATGAAGGCAAGAATTCTAAACATTTTTAAAATATCGATTAAAATAAGAAATTGCAAGTAATTGGATATACTACCTCTAATCTAATCAACTGACATCTTCTGTTGAAGGTGAGTCTCAACTTTGCTGAACTAATTATGAATAACGAGAATTTTGGAGAAATTTGAGCAAAATGAATAGTTAATACTACCCAAAGTACGTCGATAAGGAAATTAATTTTCAGCACATTATTCTCTGAAACATCACTTAGAGGCAATATAGCGAGAACAACTTTATGACATTCCTGTAAACACGCGTATCTTATCTCAACTAAAGAAAAAAGTGTATAAAAGAAACAATTCTTCTTGACAATGGATATAATAGTCTATTAATAACATGGGCCACCCGGTCAGGGCATCGTACGCAACAGTAACACTAGCTACAGAGAGAATGTGAGAAAACCAAACTGGCAGATGACTGTCGCACTGCCGCCGTTTGATAGCTATTATTAGCTCGACCCTTATTACAACGACAGCTTGGATGAAAACCGTTGGCGTATAAAATACACGATCGCGATGGTTCTAACGCGTTTATTTACTAGGCAGACGCAAAATTTGAGGTCAATTTATTTTAGGAAAATGTATCAAAAAGTGAACGTCATAAACAGATAATGATTATTAGATCGAGGGTGGGTGATCGCGATATTCCCCCCCCCCTTTCTATTTAACGTTGACTTGTAAAGTTTAAAGTGGCTTTTATCTCGTCAGACAATAGTATACTATTTAATGATGTTGCTTTTAACACATTTGTATCTCTTTTATGTATGTGGCAGTTTGTTATAATTTATTGTAATTTCTAAACGACCTACTTTCACGGTTGAATATTTGTATGTGGTATACTCGAGAAAATTTCCTTATTATTCTACTGGATAATTAAAACTACAACCCAAAATGAGCAATTATTACAATAGTGACAGAAAGGGAATCCTATATACAGAGAGATAAAATTGAAAACATTGCCTTTTTCAAACAATGCTGTGGGTTTTCATTCTTCCTTTGGCTAAAAGAAAAACAGGGACGATTGAAAAACCTCAGACAAATACTGAAATTAGTTGCGCTTGGACGAACAAGGCTTTGAAATGACACAGTTGGAAAACTAATATATTTGAGCTCCTTTTATATCTAAATATCAAGGGATCTTTACACTTTATTATTATTTCCTTTTAAAATTTGAAACTATGAGGGCATTTTTATATATGTAGGGTTGAAACAGTTTATTCCCATTGGACTGAAAGTACATCTTTCTAAGAGATTACATGTGTTGCCATCACAGATCTTTATTATTTTGTTTTGTAATTTTATGTAGACCAATAAAGTTGTGCAAAAGAAAAATTTCTTCGGTTATGTGTCGTAGTTTAGATTTTAGAGCGGTTTGGGATTTCGACAGAGTTGAAAATAAAAATTAATATTTCTTGTTATGAATGAAAAATAACTTGTTGGAATTAGGAACAATCAAAACATTTTAAAACGAGTGTCTTTAAACTGAAAGTAATTTTATTATTATAGCGACATCTATCTGTATGGCATCACATACTCAAAGTTTTCAAGGTTATGTAAATTACATATGTTTATATTCATAGTTTTAAATATTCAAAGTTGCTGAAAACTTTCGACTTAGAATATTCATTATGAGTATCCATTGTTTTGGAAATGAACTGCAAAGAGCAAAAGCGGAAGAAGTTTTCTATTTTTATGGGATATTGATGACACTTTACAACTCTAGTTGATTTTAACGAAATACTTGAATCAATCTTCATTTCATTCGATTTTAGAATGCATAACTATTGTTTTTGGTAACCATTAAACTCAAGAACGAATAGGCTTTTGTTGGAATTTGTTGTGCTTAAAATACAATTTTACGACTCAGGCCCAAACCAGAATTTAAAGAATGCTTGGGTAGCTGACGCCAAGCTTTAGTTTGTCGTTACAGGCAAATACAGATTTAACTAGAACGAACGTAAATAAAATAGTAACACACTTAGCAATAAGTGCAAATATGAATATTATCTAAATGTATCAAAATTCTGTTCTTGAGTCCACTAAGTGATTGAAAGGTAGTAGAAAGATTCTTGAATAGAAAAACAAGAAAAGTATATCGTTTTCTATGATTCAGCCTTATTCATAAACTCATTAATCTTTAGTCTTCTTGAGATGCAATTTTACGAAAAAATTTAACTGATCATACAGTTGATCTAATCCGATGCGCAGAAACAGTTCGAAAACTTGATACCTTCAAATCTTTTCAGGCTTCGTTAACTTAACCTAATCTAAACATAAATGTGCATTATGTATCCAATCATTTCTTAAAATTGGATCGCTTCTTAATCACATTGTGTCCTAATTGTACGGCGCCACAATAATTCTTTTCTGTTAAGAGCTAGCTCATCAGAAGTGTTACACTTTACTCAGTCTGTACAATTTCATGATTTTTTATAAATTTCATACTACTTAGTTTCACGAACAGCAACACATCGTACTTGTCGTCATAAAATTATTTAAATTTTCTAAAATCCCGTCCAAGTTTCATCATTCTAAGTTGGTACGAGAGTGTCATAGAATAATGTGGTTGCATACTCTCGACTTTTTTATGTTAATTTTCATAATTTATCGTTGAATTCAAAATTTGATTTGTTCATTCATTATATTGTATTAGGAATTCTATATTTTCAAGTTTTTCTTATTTAAAATCATCGTTTATAGGAAAATACAGATCTTATTGTTTTTGGGGGAATCCCCCATACAACTATCCTTCAACGGTTCGATTTTAACATTTTTTTTGAATATTCGTTATTTTCCCGTCTAAAAATCTTAGTTGTATTTGATAATTCTTTAGAAATTCTAATTTAATTTAAAAAATTAAAATCTTAATCTTAGGGCATTGGTTTTCTCTTCAGTTTGATTTTGTATAACTTTAGTCAGTTTATATTTTGAAATTTGGCGGAAGGACATTCTTCTTGGGCGTGGTCCTTCCGTTTTGATCTGAGACGGAGATTGTGAAAGAAGTTGCACGATCAACAGGTTGTTGGTGATTTGCAGTTAGAATTGTGCAATCAAAAATTAGATTTCTTCAGCGAAGTCTGAACAAATATTGTGTTAATTGTATCAGTTATAAGGGTGTGTCCATGAATGGTTTTTGAAATGGTTTCAAGTTAAAATCCTGTCCCTACCATTAGAAAAATCAGAATAATATGAATTTCATATTAATTTGAGCAAGAAATTCAGCAAAAGTAGTATTGTTCATAACCCCACAAATTTAATGGTATTGGGTCAACAAACAAAACCCAGCAATCAGCCTTGAATGTATAGCTTCTCATGGGAATGTGATAAAACCAGGAAGTACATACATTTCTGTGAGTTAAACTGTGAGTTAAGTTTATTTTGTCTGAAATTTGTTCATACGACAAGGTGAAACTTATATTGCAATTTGGCGACAACTATTGGGTTTTTTGAATTAGTGGTTATTGTTAAAATCCACTTTTTGTTTAATAATTAAATATATTCGATATTGTGGATATCCACTTGTTTCATGATTATAAACACATTTAGTATTCAATGATTTAATATATTCTAAATTATGAATATCTATTTGTTTATCAATAATTAAGTACTATTCTTGATGTTTATTTGTTTGTTAACCTAGTTGTTAATTAAACTAGGATGACATCACCTCTATCTAGTAAGGATTATTTAAAATTAAAAGGGTTTTTCACTCATGTTAAAGAGTGGCCTTCTCTTTTTATTTGTTTTTTTTGTTTGTATTTTTGCAATAAACATTTTGATTAAATAAAACTATAAATCATTTTTTTCTGTCTTATATTTGATTGATAAACACTACGTCTGTTTTGGAATTTTAAGTCTTTCTTCCAATTTTAACAAAAAGGCTCTGGTGTCCAACAAATTGTTTTGGTTGTGTTTAAGATAGAAATTTAAATAACAGACTTGTGGTTTATTATAGTGTTGGCAGACCCCAATTTGATTTTAAAGCTGTCTGACACCCCCGATCCATAATGAGATGAGTCATTATAAGCCGGATGATATCTAATAAGCATTAAAGTTATGTTTGAATTAGAAAGTAAACTTTCTTTAAAGATTGTTACAATACGTCACTGTTCTCCTTTAACTATCGTCATTCGGAATATTTTGAATTATGAGCGTCGTTCGAAAAAACGATATAATTTTGTGTTCGGTTTTGAGTAAATATCACCTTTTGTTTTGTGCCCCGTTTTGTGTTGATCGTAAGTATGTACTATTTTGACATCATTCATAACATGCACATTGGAAATAAGTAAGACAGAAAATAAGAAAGAAACAATCTTCTTCAAATTCCGTAAGCTATTTGTTGTAAAGAAGGAAAGAAATCTTTTCGTGGCAAAAAATGGGTTTTTTTCGCTTTAAAATTAGTTTTTATAGGATTCTTGAATACGTGGAAATCGTTAAGAAATTCAACAGAGCATTTTGGAATGGAAACCCCACTTCTAAGTATTTATCAGCGACAAGTCAAAACACGCTTTACTATCGGAAACTTTATTCGGAGAGCTTGCATTTTATGTTAGCTTGCCGACACGTTTGGTGTCCGCAGTGATACCAAATAGAATTCTTACAATTTCTAAATAAATTTAATTAAAGAATTAAATCAGTATTTAAAGAAAAAACAAGTTAATCTATTAGTTTGCTGATTACACAATCAATTATTAAAATTTCTAGATATTGATACGCCCGGTATAACTTTTTTTAGTTTATATCAATTTTTGTATGGAATTTCAATTTATAGGATATCATCTGCCGTCCAAATTTTAGATTCATGTTTACTTACTGCTTGACCGTTTTGGCGCTCAAAGTGCTTTGAAATATATTTTGAAAGTGATTTTCTTTGAGGGATCTATACACAATTTTATTATCGTTCTTTATTTTTTATGTAACTAATTAACTAATTTCCAAGTTAACTAGTGGGTGTCTGACAATCAGGTGAGCTGAGTTCTTTCCTTACTTCAATTCTCGACAAAATCTAAAGAATTTCTTATCTGAATTCGCACATTCCGTCCCTCTGTCTGTTTGTCTCTATGTTGCCATATTGTTATATACGAAATCAACCTAGAATTTTTTCCTGATTACAGATATATAATCGGTATTTCGATATCTCGAATACTTATCGAGATAATCTGGATTGAAAATGGCAATTTTTCGACATTATATATGATATCGACTTAGTTTTTAACGCTGAATACAATTATGACATTTAAATTTTTATATCTCGATTAGTTTTTCAGATATTCGATTTTTATACCTCGAGCAGTTCTCGAGATATTCAATTTTTTTTTAAATTTCGTCATGCATTTTTACTGGGTCTTTCTGAAGGAGTTTTCAACTTGAATCTTTACCCTCTTGTCTTATCTATTTTTTTAGGCAACTCCCAGAGGGTCGTTAACCCGGTTAATAACTTGACGTTAATAGCTTGACGTCTATCAGTCCACTTGTGGTGTGATCTCGACTCAATATCTCAAGTATTAAATTCGTACAGTTTTGTAAAGAGTGACGTCACACTACAGTATTTAATTAAATTAACTCTGATTTGACGGTAATATTTAGTAACTTTGCTTATACATTTATATTTTTTTGTTCCTTTAAAATAGTCAATATTATTAAAGTCTGATACCCTAAAATTGTTTTTAGCTTTCAATTTTCAGATTTTTTTTGCTCCTGTCTTACAGTGGCTGGCGCCCAACCTTTTTTTCACCATGCAGTACCTGAAAGCCTTCAACAGTCTTTTGTTTTGAACACACGACACGAAAGCGCCAAGGAATTGAACTGGTTTGCGGACCCTTGTGGCTGTTCCAAATTTATATCTTTTTTTTTATTTCCATCTGTTTTTATTAAGAACGCCAAAACATTAACAGTAACATTTTTAAAAAAAATTTTGAAAACAATAAAGAATTTAGAAAAATAGAAAACGGAAATTAGCATATTCCAAGTGCGAGAAATGGTAAATCTAATTTTTCAATAGATATTCCAACTCTAGAAAAATGAAAAATAGAAACTAAAATGTCAAAGCCGGAAAAACGATAAACGAAATTTCAGTAATTTAGAAAATGGAAATTAACATGTTCGAAGTCTAAAAAATAGTAAATTAAAATTTTAGAAAAATATTCCAATTCCGCAAAAATGCAAAATATTAATTAAAATATTTTCAAAAAATGATAATGAGATTTTTTAAAAATATTTTAATTCCAGAAAAATAGAAAACGGAAATTAACATATTTAAATAATAATAATAATAACATAGGTTTATTTACTCCAAAATACAAACGGCATAAGCCCTTTACATGTACTTGTAAAGCATAAAGTGCGAAAAATTGTAAATCCAATTTTTAGTAAAATAATCCAACTTTAGAAAAATAAAAAATAGAAACTAAAATGTCAAAAGCTGGAAAAATCATAAATGAAATGTTTTTAAAAAATATTCTAACTTTAAAAAAAATGAAAAATAGACCTTAAAAGAGTCCAAGAAATGATAACGAAATTTTTTAACCAGAATTCTAATTTAAAAAAAAATTGAAAACGGAAATTAACATATTTGAAGCCCGAAAACTAATAAATTAAATCTTAGAAAAATACTTCGACTCCGGAAAAATGCAAAACACAATTAAAGGATTTTCGAGAAATGATAATCGAATTTTTAAAAAATACTCTAGCTCTAGAAAAATGATAAATAGAAAACAAAATACTTAGAGCCCGCAAAATAATGAATAGAATATTTCCAACAAATACTAACACCAGAAAAATGAAAGATAGAAATTTAAAAATTCCGAGAAATAATAATGGAATTAAAAAAAATTTTCCAGCTTCAGAAGATGGAAAATTAATATATTCCAAGTCTGATAAACTTTTAAATTAAATTTTTAGAAAAAGGTTCTAATTTTAGAAAAATAAAAAATAGAGACTAGAATATTCAAAACCACAAAAATGACCGAAATGTTTTAAGGAAATGTTTTAACTCCACAAAAATAAAAGTAGAATTTGAAATATTTGGAGAAACGACAATGAAGCTTTTCGAAAATCTTCAACTTTAGAAAATGAGAAATGTAAATTAAAATATTTATGAAATGTTTTAAAAAATTGTTTTTATTCTAAGAAAATAGTAATTAAACTGTTCCAGAAAATTATAATGGAATTAATTAAATAAATAAAATATTCCAGCTCCGGAAGATGGAAAATAAAAATCAAGATAATTATTCAAAGTCGGTAAATTGGTAAACCCAAGTTTCAAGAAATATTAAAACTCTAGAAAAACTAAAAATAGACACTAAACTGTTTGAAGCCCAAAAAATGGTAAATGGAGTGTATTAAAAAATACGTAACTCCAGAAAAATGAAAATTGGAATTTAAAATATTCCGAAAGCTGATAAAATGAATTTTTTAAAATAGTTTATACTATAGAAAATGAAAAATGAAAACTAAGATATCCCAGGAAATGGAAACGGAATTAGAAAAAATACTGTCATTGCAGAAAAATAAAAAATGAAAGCTGAAATATCCAAAGTCCGAAAACGCAAATAAAATTGGAAAAAACGAATTAATTTTTAATAATATATTTATGATTTTTTTTCATATTGTACTCTGTTATTAGGTAAAATTTGTAGCTTATTCTAGATCATTCCTGCTATTTGGGTATTTATTAAATAAATTAATTAATTAAACAATCTAACCTCAGAAACTGAAAAATAGAAGTAAATTAGAAAAATAAAAAATTGTAATTGAAATAGTCGAAGTCTGAAAAATTCATATAAAATTAAAGAAAATTTAATAATTTTTTAATTAAGCTAGATTCTAACCCTAGAAAATGAAAAATAGAAATTAAAATATACCGAAAAGTGATAATGGGATTTGTAAACACTCTAATTTGAGAGAAATGATAAATGGAATTACTTTTAAAAAAATTCCAATATTCTCAAGAAAAATAAAAAATTAAAATTAAAACATTTTTAAATTAAAATATTTAGAAAAATAATTATGGAATTTAAATATTCTAATTCCAAAAGATTGGAAAATGGAAATTTTAGTTTGAAAAGCGGTAAACAGAATTTTAAACTACTTGTTTCCTGAAGGTTTGTCTGAGTCTAACAAAGTATAAAAATCTCAGAATTCAAAATCAAATGGAGCATTTCAGATTTAAATATGAAATTTAATTTCAAAGTTTATACTCTTTTACTCGACAAATATTACAGCAATTATTTCTGGCGCCCAACGTGGGTGCTTAATTAACTGTTTTAGTTAGTGCTGCAGTAAGTTATATTATAAAAAAAAATTACAGTTTTTTTTATTATCTCACCATAAATAAATCTACAGTTTATTATATCAAACTTCAAGGGACCAATATCGTGTATTTTCTTTTTATATTACTGATTCCATTTGAGTACTTATATGTAAAAAAATTCTCAAGGAACAAATAGATGAAGAGAACGATTTTTGAAACATGCTTGAAACTTTGATCTTCTAATTTAAACAATTTTCGAGGGAATTTCAAACTGTCTTAAACTCTGAACTACAATAAACAAGATGAAACAATTTCTTGTGACTAATGCGCTTACCAAAAGTCAGCATTCACTTCATAACGAATTTTCTGTTTGTTAGAAGCAATTTTGCAAGACGAGAACACTAGAGCAGTTAGTATTTAGCTTATAAAGTGTTTGAATTTATACTAGAATAAACGTATTAACAACACTCCGTGTAACATACTTAGCACACATTAAGTGAAAACCTGTGTTAACTCATTCCGTTTACCATAAAGACGGAGGATATTACACTACTGATTTAACTACATCACTAGTAGAAAGAGATTCTGAGCGACTGAAATATGAAACTAATATGATTTAATACAGCTAGTGTATAGTACTACGTACTATTCACTCTAAGCCTTATTTCAAGGCAAAATTCCATTTCGTCCGCTGAGATTATGCCTGGGTGCTTTCTCCACTCTCCCTCGAATGTCTCTAGAAACGAATGTAGGAAATGGTTTTGACGTATTTGCTTGACGGAAATTACCCCGTATTCTGCAAGTAATGCAACGCATCTATGCCTGTTTAAATACTTTACACAGCACATGATATAATCATGTTTAAGTTTTATTAAAATTATCACAATGGCAGCAGCATTATGTTCTGCAAGTCTATTAAAATTAAGCAGCTAAGTTTTCTTAGTTTACATATACAAAATCCTCGTAAAACTGGAAGCGTGAAAGACAATTCGCTTATATAATGCAAGTTTCTGACAAATTACTCACGGAAGTGTTTAGTAACGTTTTATAGCCTGTGTATAACCGACTTTAGCAAACTTTAATGGAATTGATGAACTTTTGTTATTGTTTTATTATCAGTACTCCCTTACTTAAAGAGGTACACGATTAATATAAAGGTTTCCAACATAATCGTACCCGCTGAAAGAAGTTGTTAATTGTTGAAAACTAATGGTGTTTAGAACCTTTTAAAAATTAAGAAAAAATCATCATAACTTTGTAATTAAAAGATATAAACTGGGATTGCTTTAATAGCTTAATTACTTTTAAGACATCTAAGGTAATTAAATACTCGCTTGACGATATTATAGCTTTTAAGTTCGTTTTAAAAGCTCTTTTGTATTAAGTAAATGCGCTCTTAAACTTTATATTACGCGAATTAATATTTGCATCATTCGAGTGATTGTTTTACAAGGCACATTTCGTAATAAACGGAAGCAATTCAGTAAAAATATCTTTTACAATACTCAATGTTTTTTCAAACATTACATTTAATTTAACCCTTTCTCTTGCAAAATTTAATTTTCAAATTCGATCCGTGGGCAGATTTAATTTTAGTATGGTTAAGTGCTGAAAGTGCTAGCCATTTATTAGCTTACAAAGTTCCTGTGTAGTTAGTAACTGTATTAATGCGCACATATAAATGCATCGAGTATAAACTAGAAACTTATAATTTCATACAATTCTATTAAGTAGCTTAGATTTTAGAATATTATTTGATATGAGAATTCTAAATAGTAAAACAATTCACACTCGACGTTACCTGCAGAGACTCTTTATCTACCTACACGCTAATTACCAACAAAATAAACGAAGCAAATATAAACACATCTAATTTATTTGTAACAAAAGCAAATTCTATTGTTATGGTCTACTTGTGTGGTTTTCAGATTTTAACATTAATAAAATATATAAAAGTTAATGAGAAACACTGAATGAAGTCTCGCTTCTTCAAAATTTTTAAAGCATTCCTAATAGAAATGTACTACTTACTATAGTAAGCAATTTAAGTTCAAAAGAAGTTAATAAACCCTTAACATCTACGAGAGCAAATTTTTTTAAGTTGGGATTGCCTTTTAATCTTTCCGTGCAGATGGATAAAAGAATCGAGGACATAATGTGTATTTTAATTTTTAATACTGCAATGTATGATGTAAACTATAATTAATGTGTTGATAAGAATAAATTAAAAAAATGAGGACCTGAATATTTTTATTTTTTTAGATTAAAGAGATAATCGGAGATATTATGGTTCTGCAGTTTCTTAAAACGTTCATTAAATCGTTCCCTAAAGAGTCTATCAAAATAAAAATGTACGTACTACCATACAGGGTGTCAAAAAAGTAGTGATGCTATTATTTATTAAAATAGAAAAATGAAATGACGTCAACATTAAAATTTTCAATAAAACACCCTGTACATTTTAGTATATTTCTAATCAGAATTTAATTCCAAGTTCAATGATTCCAGTCTTGTTTGTTAAAATTATTTAACGATGTGCAAGGCCTAGACCGCCCACAAATGATTCCTTTTCAGTAACGAGTTCACAGAGAAGTAGAAGAAAGGAAGACAATTCTTGAATTTAAGAAAATATATTTTTGCAAATTTAGCCAACTGTACCAGTTTGCCTTTTGTAACGTGTAACGAGAATAACAAAAAAGAAAAATTTCTATTTCATTTATCTCATGAAATGTAATTTGACATGTCTTTTTAGTATTCAACAGTTTTCTTATATTCTATTAGCATTTCATGCCCGTGTGATTAGAATTATTCAAATTAGGTTTTTTGCTGTTTTTAATTTAATAAATCGTTTATATTCTGGCATCTACTTAAATCTTGAGAGATTACACAATCGATCTGCCCTTTTGTTAAGTATACTCGAGGAAAATAAGAAATGATTGCTAATGTTTTTTGAAAAAAACTCATACAGTTCTTTTGACAGGCACAGAATTTTGTAGATTCTTCGTTCCTGGAGCAAGAAATTCTTTCAAATCATCAAGTGTCTACCTAATGACATAAGAAATTGGATTAGCCTGTTCTGATTTAAAGGTGTGCTCGTTATTCACTGAACAATGACGGCTAATCATTTTGATTGAGTCCGAGGATTTTTATGGTTTTGTTTATCTCGCAGCTAGACTCTTCGACTAGCAGAGTTGGGGATTAATCGATTAAATATTTTTAATCGACTAATGAACTAAAAATTACGACTAACACGATCAATCTCATGAAACGATTGACGATTTAATTAATTGTTAATCTCACAAAATGATTAAACTAATCATTAATCGTACAAAACCAACTAATGATTGAAGGAATCGTTAGTTGAACTAAACGATTGACGATTAAATCATTTGTTACTCTTTTAAGGTGACCGAGCGATCGAGAATTATTGTTATTATTCCGGTATTTCTCTTATTATTATTGAGAAAATTTCTTTCTAAAGAAATACAGTTATGTCTATTAAATAGCTACCTACTCTTAAACATTTGTACATCTACTGGTCTACCAAACATAAAGGTATTGAAAATTTCGAATCCTTAATGCAACATTAAAAAATTGTCATGATTAAACAATTTCTTTTTAACTATTTCTAGAAAACAACCCTACCGTAACTTTAAGTTATTGTAGTTTATGAAGGAAAAAACCTAAAGTAACTTAAACAATGCCCCAAGCTTACAATTTATGTACAGTTACCCTGACCGTTTCTATCATTAATAGATTGGCTCTTGTAATTAATTTAGTCGATAATCATTTCTTGCTTTAGTTAGGGCCGATTGTGTCAACTATTTGATTACAATTAATTAACTGTAGATCGGAAAACCATACTGTACTTATCGATTTTGATGACAATCAAATTGTTGATGCCAATTGACCCTTAATATCGATGACAGCTTAATGCGATCAATTAGTCTAGTTAGAATAGTTTAATCGTCAATCATTTCATGTGACTAATTTAATTAGTAATCGTTGCGTACGATTCTTTTTCGTGACTAATTCAATTGTTAATCGTTTCACCCGGTTAATAGTTAATCGTTTCAGGCGATT
The DNA here is from genome assembly GCA_011009095.1 of Ignelater luminosus. Classification (NCBI taxonomy): domain Eukaryota; kingdom Metazoa; phylum Arthropoda; class Insecta; order Coleoptera; family Elateridae; genus Ignelater; species Ignelater luminosus. The sequence continues at coordinate 38,133 of VTPC01007519.1, forward strand.
GACGATTGATTTACTAGTAAATCGTTCGTGACGATTAACAACTAAATTACTAAGTGTAATAGTTAATCGTTAGACTGAGTAAAATTTTCCCAACACTGCCGGCTAGCATATATGGGGGTTGTTTCAAAAATAAGGTTTCCAACGCTGTAACTCTGGAAGGAGAGATGCTAGGCGAAATCCGGCAACACCAGCGTGTGCAGCAGCTCCCCCACCCTAGATCCCGACTTTGGACGCTTCGCTGGGGCTCTCATTACCGGCCCGACAGCCATTCGCGATGGAGCCCGCAATTTCTGTTTCAGGTGTGAAATCCGTGCAGTGATTCGATTTTTGCACGCGAAAAAGTTAGAACCTATAGAAATTCATCACCAATTGAGTGAAATTTATGATTAAAAGTGCATCAGCGTTCAACAAGTCTACAAATGGTGCAGGGAGTTTTCGGACGGCTGCACAGACATCCACGATGAACAACGAAGCGGGAGGCCATCGATCTCAGATGAAACTGGGGCAAAGATTGGGCGAATTCTGCTCACAGATCGGAGAATCACGATCCGGGAACTGGCTCTTGAGGTTCCTGAGGTCTCTGAATCTTTCATTGGCAGGATTTTGACCGAAAAATTGGGCTACCACAGGTATGCGCGCGGTGGATCCCGCACATGCTTATAGCAGACCACAAACAGCAACGCGTCGACTGTGCCCAGGAGCTTCTGCAACAATGCACCGACAACACGGAGGAATTCTTAGACTCAGTTGTTACGGGCGATGAAACGTGGTGCCACTATTTCACTCCCGAAACAAAACAATAATCCCGACAATGGCGCCACTCCAATTTGCCTAAACCGAAAAAGTTTAAGCAGACACTCTCTGCAGGAAAACGGTATTTTTGGACCGAAATGGTGTATTGCTTACCGAGTTTATGCCTAAAGGGACCACAATAAAAACTCCGACGGGCTACCCAAAATCGGCGAAGGGGAAGAGTGACCGAAGGTGTAAGGTTGCACCATGACAATGCGCGTCCGCACGTCTCACGTCAAACCCAGGACTTGATCAACAAATTTGGCTGGATTGTTATTTACCATCTCCCCTACAGCCCCGATTTAGCACCAAGTGATTATCACTTATTCCCTAAATTAAAGGACCACTTGAGTGGACAACGATTTGAGACGGACTATGAAGTGAAAGAAGAAGTTATCAGGTTCCTCAAGGGGTTGGCAGCGAACTTCTATGCAGCAGGTTTAGAAAAGTGGATCGCTCGTCTACAAAAATGCGTACAAGAAAATGGCGATTATGTAGAAAAATAGCGGAAAGAACAAGCTTTCCAAAAATGTACTTTTGAAGTACAATAAACAAAGCTATGCAACTGAAACAAATGTGGGAACCTTATTTTTGAAACAACCCTCATACGAGGTAGTTGTGATGTAATTTTCCTTGGTAAATTAATTTTTCATGCTTTTGTTTTCAAGATACAGACAGAAACTGAATATTTCAAGATTTCTAGTAATAAACATCTTGCTCATCAAGAGATACGAAGAGAGTACAAAAGATATTTTTAAAGTTTTTTTCTTACTTGAGAACCTTGTGATCTGCTCGAATTTCCATTTTGTTTCATAACTATCGATGTGAGGCGTACGATAGATTTTTTATTGAATGGAACCCACAATTGGACATGATTTAGTTGTATAGCTTTTAATGGTTTTTACAATATTACCGAATGTCCTAGTGGCACCAGCTAGCTGGAAAGACCGCACTGTCAGGGCGTGGCTTGTTGTATCCGAAGACGGTGGGCATCGGCGGCGAAGAGACCCCTTGACTTGATGGAGTTGACGACGATTATATGTTGGTAGCTTTTATAATTTATTGGGTTGCTCTAATAAAAGCACGACACTTCTAGCATCGAAACTCATGATTTGGGGTGATGGGTTTTAATGAAATAAATAAAACTCAAAATATGTATGAGGCATGGCTAGGCAAAGACCGGAGAGCAATTCTGCTAGAGGTGTTGATGAAGAGCTGCTCTCGATGTTTTTTTTGGGTGGTTGTGATGGCAGAGAGTGATCCTCACTTCGCTCGCTGGTTTTATGTGTTGTTGACCTACCGCAATACACGCTGGATTGGTCCGCCCGAAATCCAATAAGTGATGGCGAGGGAGTGGGGATCTTGCAGTTGCTGCCTGGTAACACTAGGATGAATAGAGAGAATACTTATACCATCGATATATTAGATGTAGACATCCACAAGCACAAAACAATTTTCATCTACATCGACTTTTTTTATTATTGCAAAAACAATCATAGACATTCCTTCAATGTTACTATATATGTAGCTCTCAGCCAAATAAGTACACCAAACTGATTACATTTGAGTTTATGTCTGTTCAAGCTTTCAGAACTACAATGTTTCATTGACACCAATTTGTCAGTTAAAGTATCTCGTAGACTACTATAATTTTCTTTTCTTTAAGACATTGCTTTGTTGCGAGCGAAGGCTGAATGTCTTGTAATCTTTCCTTTTGAAATTGCCTCTAATAGCAAGAAAATACTGCACAAGGATATACCTTTTTTCAAAAAGTACTCACAGGAGTTTTACGGATGCAGCACAGCGATTATCCGTTGCTTTATAGCGATAGGGAAGACACTGCTGATTTTGAGCGATATTAATCTGTTATGCTCCGGCAACTGGTCCGTAAGAAATACTGTTTCACATATTCCTTGACCACTAAGGGAAACCACAGAAAAACCTTAGTAATGTAATTCTTGACCTTCCCAAATACATTGCCCAATGATGGTGAAGAGACAGGTGGTAGCTTGCATGCTGATAAAGCTAGTAAGCATGAAACTACTTTTATATGATTTGAAAAGTCGTAGATCATTGTAAAATGAAGACATATATGATAACTTCTCTAGTGAGAAGAGTCAACTAAAGACTCATTGATATGTACCATCCATCACGTCTCACATTCTACCACTTTGAAGTTTCTTGGGGAAAGCTATTGGATTTCTCCTTCTAATAGGCTGCTTTCGATAGCCTACGTTCAGACTTTGTTCTTCTTCAGATTACCTATAGTCGAACTTTATTTGACAAGTCCAAAAATAAAAACTCATTTAGAAAATTATGAACAAACACGGAGAGATCTATTTAAACCCTACAGACGACTTGTCCAATAAACGTTTTTAAAGCACAGTGTAATCCTGATTCTGTATTAATGATACCACGATTGAAGTTCCATCACCTTCTAGTGTATTGAGCTCAGCTTTTGAGTACTGTTTCAACTTGCAATAAAATAGTCCTTTTTCGTTGAAACCCGCTCTCCATTTGTAGAATATGTACCAGAACTACGCTCTCTAGTGTACTTTGAGACTCTAGACACAAAACTAGTTTCAGGACTCTGGTGATCATACTAAGGTTTAAGTTTGCATTTACGGAAAAAAGGTCTGAATTGCAAACAATAATAGATGACCCAACACCACATCAGTTAAGAGAACAACTCCAAATCCCTGAAAACAAAAAATAGTAAAACGGAAAACTTCAGAGTTTTATTTAGTTTTCAAACAATAGTCACTATCATGGGAGGTATTTTCTTGGCTTAGATCAAATGGATGCTGGCTGCGGCAGTAGGTTTAAAAAATTCTGAATTGTGTGAAGCACCAGCTTTTCGGGGAGAGGTACGCTTTTGGTGCTTGGTTCAGCAGTTTAAAAACTCTTTGATGGTCATTGAATTGGTAAATAGATATGTGCATCGTCATATGACAGATGCCTGCTGGTAATTTAGGATCTTGATAGTTATATTGTTACAAATTGTTAGCAGAGAACACAAACGACCTTTATCAGGATCACATCTGTAGAGTCGAAAAATAAACTAAAAGACGTTACGCAAATTTTGAGAGATAAAAGGAAGACAGACTTGAAGTTCTAATGTGCTTTTTAAACATCAAGTTTGTAAGCCAAAAACAAGTTCTTTGTCATGGCTCAGAAGAAGAAAATCTAAAGTGTTAGAAAATCGATAGCAGGGCTAAGAAAAATGAGTTCGTTAATCTATGAAATGAGGTTGTTACCTTAGCGTTAAATATGCATAAACAAAGAAAGTGAAAAAATAACATCAAAGTTCCATTATAAAAAGAAAGAATGAATATACAAAATTACAACCTGTACAGTCTGTTAGTATTATCTCTATTTGTAAAATACTCAAGTGCTTTGTGCTAGAAATGATTAGAACTGTTGTGTAATTCAAAATTATTACTACATGTAAGTGTTATTTTGCATATTTCGTGTTTTTAGCTTCATATGGTATGCTAATAATGTGAACCGTATAACTATATATTCATGAAACAAAAACACGCTATAATTACTTATTTTGTTTTTTCTAAATTATAATGGTATTATACATTTTGTTAAGAGTTTACCTACTGTAATGTGCTAGAATTTATTTTAAAATTTCTCGATTCAGATCATTTAGCAATTAATAATTATTCGTAATTGCATGCAATTCCATCATTCTATTATTATTTTCTTTATTCTCACTTGGTGGTAATAATTTCATGCTCCAACTATTGCAAAACCCAGATATTAGTTTTATAATTAGGTATTCATAATTTAAGTAGAGTGTGATATATTTAAAAGCAATTTTTGTAAAACAGTAAAAAAGTGAATTAAGCAGAACAGAATGGTTTATCATAGTTTTGTCTTCTCTAGATGTATCCTGTAAATTGCTTTTACCTCTGTTAGCCATGTCAACTCAATTTAACTAAAACTGAAGGGCGTGTTTGTTACTAAGTCCTCTTACAACTCCCTGTTTGATGGGTATACCATCAAAGAGTTAAATGTCACTATTGGCACAAACCCAAATTAAACAATGTTGGAATGTAAATCAGTTGTGTATTCGTCGAGGTTTCAATGTGGAAATAAACTTTTGTGTTTAAAGCAAACCAGTGATCATAAAAGAGTTTTTATATACATAAAATATTAACTGCGAATTTAATAAAACACAACTTTCAGATTTTTTTATATTTCAGAAGAATCAAGGTTTTGTAAAAGCTTCTAACAATAAGTGGAAGTCATAATAAAAACTTTATTATACATTTATTTAATAAACTCTTCCCATCAAGAGAGCACTTCAGTTCTTATAACAATTTTTAAGTTCAAGTTTGTTTGAAAGTTTTCCTCTTTAGGTTAAAATCAAATAAATTCTATTTCTCTTAGAATGTAGATAAAAAGGGACATTTTTGTCATTTTATTTAAAAAGTTTCTTGACATTATTAATTATTACGAAAATATAAAATCCTTCTATAATACTTTTTTAATTAAAATGATTTGTCTTAAGAGAAATTTTAACTTTTTATTTAGTTCAGAAATACTACCTAAATGCTCAATTGAAAAATTTACGATATAGCGAGATGAAGGAACTGAAAAATAATGTTGAAAAGTAAGAAACAACAAACTGTTTTTTTTTTATTACCAGATACACTGTAATCAGTCATTTCTATTTTCTTAAGATAAAAATGTAATAAAAGAAATATGATCTTGTTAAGGCACAAAACGCTTTATACGGACTAGCTAGAAAATCGTTTAACTAAAGATTACTTGGTTCTAAACAAAATTTAGCCCAATGATACAAGAGATTTAGAGTCAAACTCTGGGGAATGCTTTAAGATAGGCTCACATTGTTAAAACAGCCAGGAACCTACCTTAGACCATAATGCCAGAAGCACATCTACACATACAAAAGTAAACAGAGGTAAAGATCTTAGACGGGAAAAATAACCAAGCAGCCAATTGTGGCCTAAGCCATATCACATCAACATATGGTTGCTTGCAGTAGTGAATCTACCAGGTAATCAGAATAAGTAGATCCCAGCAATGAGCAAAATACTTATCACTAGAAATCTTGAAATTCTCAGTTTCTGCTCATATTTTAGAAACACAAAAAGAATAAAAAATAAATTTGTTAAGACAAGTGCCTACATATATACTGGCAGATCAGTAGCTATGAGGCAAGCAAAACCATTAAAGAGATATTCCAGTACGTTTTGCAACTCGGCGCCCCCATTAGTGACTTTTGAAGGTGCAACATAGTAGAAATTGCTAATCTGTCGAAGCTCCTAAGGAAGTATCGAGTGGTGATGGACTGGTGGTGTTATCCTGCAAAAACATCTGAAGGTTTGTAACGGGAAAACCCTGAAAAAGAGGTCTAAAGCCAGTTACGGGTCGGAAGATTTTCAATCCCATAGCTCTAGTCAGAGGTGGTAGCGGTTCAATCGAAACTTACCTTCAAGAAAAAAGAAAAAGCTTACACTCACAGAAACGCTTAATAACTCTAAAAAGATAGTCAAAATTAAAGGGCGCCAGAAGTGAAAGTCAAAAGGGAACCATAAGCCAACCCACGCAGCTTCTCGTAGGCTGATACCCTGTATATAAATATCACCCTGTATGGGCTCACCTGGATTACTCATGTATGTATCAATATTTCTATCTGGAATTATATTAATCTTATGCACCATAATATGTTTATTCAAGCCCTTCTGGAGATTCCCGGCTGGCTTACACTGTTTAAAAGAAATAAACAGAAGCACACAAGTAAAGAAAAATAACCCCTACGGGTATATTTAATAAAGCGCATGAATAACTTTACTTTAATTTATTGAATTCATAATAATAAAAAAACAAAGGAACACTGAGATATATATAAAAATTAACATATTAATGTTCCAACCCGGAAGGAGGGAACCAAAGCGGATATTAAAAAGATAAAATTAATTATTGAGTCAAAGAACAACAAGAATAAAATTGGTGATTAATTAACAAGTAAACAATTAAATCTTCACCCCGCCTCCGAACGTTCGCTTCACAAATCTAATTGTTATATATTTTGATTTAGATTTTAAAGATTTTCTCTAAAGGGAACTTGCAAATATTGCAATAAAAAGCGATAATATTTATCTTCAAATGATAATATAATAAACAAAGCTCTTACACACTAATTCCTCGGCTATTTTCGGAACTCACCAGATGAATCCAGAAGGGATCTTTCTAAATCACAATGTTTGTCGATGGTCAGCGGCCTCAGATGGTTGCTTGAACGGTTAACAGTCACCTACTCGCGGCTAAATTCTGACACAACCATCCGTAGACGCTTCAGCATACATTAAGCCAGAGCGCCTTCAAAACTGTTATTAAAGAAACTTAATTTTAAACACAACACAGTGTCTATTGTGCTGTTTAGATATATCGGAAATTATATGGAGATTATCCATCTTTTCTTACAACAACAAGACATCACAAGATGTTTAATTAAATAATAAATCTCGGATGGATCCAAGAAAAAAATTAGATGAGGCGACTTTACTTTTCACGATCCCGGAAGCTCCAGACTGAGTTCGACAATTAAATTGCCTTTACACCAAACAAAAGAACTTTCAACAAAAGATATGCAAAGTCCGCTCACATCTGTGCCCTTTATGGAAGCTAAAGTCAGAATGTTTGCTGCGCGCCGGTCTGGATTATACGTGACGAAGAAGCTAAGTAGAGTCGCTTTCACCCTGGGAGAAAGAAAGATGCATGGGCAACTATACGGTAAATGGAGAGTTTTTACATCCCGCTGATGCATTTTAATTTGTACTTGGATGTCCGCGGCGATCTTTAAAAGATAAGAATTTTGAAGAAATCGAATGAGCTTGGCGACAGGAAAATTGTGCAGAAACGTACGTACAAACTAGTAATTGAGACTCAATAGGCCTTGAACAAAAATATTCTTGTTAATACAACAATCTGATAAATGAATTGATACGAGATAAAACAATTAATTCTTTACCAAATAAAAATATCCAAACGAAATTTAAAGCAGAGACCGGATGAATATGTAGTGTTTTAAAATAACATTACAGGTTAGGTTTTTACAGCTAACCATTAGGTAGTGCTTGCTCTTTTTACTTGACTGTTCCCCTTGGACTCCGAAAGCAGAGATATGCAGGTTCTTCTCAGACTCGATTAAAATGCCGTCTCTGATAAACCAAATACCACCCATTTAATTAGCTCTCTTCTGCTGGAACAACCTGCACAGCACACAAAACGTCCCTGCCCGTATCCGAAATCTTCCACTGCTTCACCGTCATCAGCGTCACGAAACAACCAAGTTACATTTTAAACAGCCGAGAAAAGCGTCATCTGCAAACTCTTAAACTGTTATTTCTGCAGATACACTGAAGTTGAATAGCTCCATAGCCAAACTGTTAATATTTCTTTCATTATCAGACCTATGTGTGTTGAAATTGACATAGGCTTTATTAAACTTTATTAAAGTTGCACTTTAAACGTTTACCAACAATTCTTAAAACTAATACAGAAAACAAACGAAAATAACGTAAGAGCGTCTAGTTCATTATAAAACTGCATTTTATAAATAAATCTGGGAACACGATAATTTGAGTAAATATTACTCCAAAGACCATAATAGTCTTTACCAAATTCGTTATAAGATAAACGTACAATACTTCAACAATAAAGCGGTAGCGGAACAAATATGTTATCTCTAAACAAGGAACTTAAAACTACACAACTGATCATACAGTCATTGATCATACAAAGAACTTCCATTTTTATACAAAGGGCGAAGCTTCAGGATTCCCTTCATGAACCCGTCGAAGAAGTGTCTTAAAAACTTCATTCTAGTATGATAACTAAGAAAGAACTCTCTGTCGATTTTTCATTTGCGTCCACCACATCTAGATGAGAAATACACAACATACGAGGGTGGTCTGAAAAGTTTCCGATATAACAAAGATACAAGACATTTTTTCTGAAATTTTTTTTTTTATTTTTCAACATAGTCTCCTTGTAACTCTACACACTTCTCCCAGCGATGCTCCCATCTCTGTAACCCGTCCAAATAGTACTCGGCATTTTTCTCTGCAAAATAATTGTTCACGAAGGTGATTGCCTCTTCATTTGACGAAACTCTTTGTCCTCCGAGCGCCATTTTTAGATGAGGGAACAAACAGAAGTCGCTTGGGGCTAGATCTGGTGAGTAAGGCGGATGGTCAAGCAGTTCAAACCGTAATTTGTGGATTTTCGCCATGGCAACCGCCGAGGTGTGAGACGGTGCGTTGTCTTGGTGAAACAGGATTTTCTTTTTCTGCAAATGTGGCCGTTTTTTCGCAAGTTCTGCCTTCAGCTTGTCAAGTAATGATGCATAGTATGCTCCTGTAATGGTTTTTCCTTTTTGAAGATAATCGATTAAAATAACTCCATGACTATCCCAAAAAACAGTCGCCATCACTTTCCCAGCCGAAAAAACAGTTTTTGCTTTTTTTTGGAGCCGGTTCCCTCTTTGCAGTCCACTGTTTCGACTGTATTTTTGTTTCGGGCGTATAATGGTGTATCCAAGTTTCATCTACAGTAATTAATCGGCGCCAAAACTCGGATTTATTTCGCCTAAACTGCGCCAAAAGAGCGTTGGAAATATTCATTCGAACACGTTTTTGGTCTAACGTGAACAAACGCGGCACCCAACGCGCGGACAGCTTTCTCATGCCTATGTTGATTTAATATGTGACAAACACGTTCTTTTGACATGTTCATAACCTCTGCTATCTCTCTCACTTTAATTCGGCGGTCGTCTAGCACCATTTGGTGAACTCTGGCGATGTTTTCGTCGGTAGTTGCAGTTTTTGGACGTCCCGAACGTTCATAGTCTCCAAAGCTCTTACGGCCACGTTTAAATTCAGCAGCCCAGAATTTCACTGTGGTAAATGATGGTGCAGAGTTCCCATTCACAGAATCCAACTCATCTTTTATTTGCGAAGGCGTATTGCCTTTCAAAAACAAATATTTAATGACAGCTCGATACTCGATTTTGTCCATTTTCACAAAAAAACTCACATCAACTCACTCAAACGACTGTTACATAAAAACTGCGCGTCCAAAATGGCTGAAACTTTGGTGAGTAACTGTCAACAGATGAACAACGAAATTCAGTAGCTTTTATTTACGAGTGCTGCCATCTTCACGTTGAGGTCGGAAACTTTTAAGGCACCCTCGTACAAGGCCGTGGTTAGCTGTTTAATTATTAATCGAAATCAGAGTCATCAGCTTCTAAAAAGTAACAAATAACAAAAAAAAGAAATAAGAAAATGTCGATTTAGAATATTAATGGGTGCATGCAACATTAAATTGCATTTTAAAATATAAAATATGGAAAAGAAACATCAATTCTCATTTAGAAATACAAACATTAGACACATTTATGGAGCTATAAGAATCATGAGAAAGAGAATTTGAAGATAGGTTAGGACCTTTACGTAAACGATGATAATCATTAAGAGTGATAATTTTAAAATATAAGTGACTATAAAGCGATATTAGATACATTTATCAGAAAATTTATTTATTTCTGTAACTGTGTAGGAATATTAAAATAAGATGATTGGGCAATGATATACAAGATGTAAGATTAATGACCATTCCAGATAGAACATTGTGATTATAAATCGGATTCATTTTTATTCCTCTTGAACCTAAATTACAGTCAATACAACAGAAAATTCTATCAATCTTGTCTACCTTAGGTGGAATAAAATATAATGAAGATTTTCTCCGTAAAACATTCTATAGGTGCGATGCGTTAGTGATAACAAGAAAAGAGTATTAAGGCCAAAGCAATAAAATTATCTTTTCCACCATACATTTCATACCATTCAAACGTAACGTAGACAAAAGCCGTCACATAATACATCATTTATAATTTACTATACAATAATTTCATGATACAATTCACGCAATTCATTGTCATTATTTATTATAACCGCTTTATAGCTGTATTTGCTTAAAAAATTCATTTTTTAAACATCTGAAATTGCACAATTTAATTAAATTCTTGCCTCTATTATAACTTTTAAATAAAATCCAATCATCAGAACAAAACTGGTGCTTATTTTATATTTAGCGGCTATATCTGTGCTGCAGCAGTAGCTTCGCTTGTAATCAAGCTCAATTGTTTGCCCCAGGATGGCTCGCACCAGCAATCATTATTATTGCCTCTGCAATTCCAACTACATTAAGATATAATTGCAGATTTAAAAAAGCTAAATCTGAAACCTCTGCGATTCGTAAAATAGTGACATACTAAATAAGTTTTAAAACTAATTTGCGATTTAATCATTTCATTTAACTAACAAACTTACAGGTTAAATTATTAATGTTTTCAACAAACTGGAAAAAGAAAATTTTACACAAGAAATTAAGCTTTTGCAAAGGCAATTCGTTGCAGAAATATATAAGTAATAATAATGATAAATAAGTTGGCGTTTCCGATCGATTTCATATTTCTTAAATCATTTAACGTAAATTGTTTATGAACTATACAATTTCTTATCAAACTCTGCCATATTTCCTGTAATAAAAGTGATTGTTTTATAAAATAAACAATTTTCTTTTATTATTTTCAAAGTGCATTTAGTCTAAGAACTTAAAATAGGTCACTAGAAGAAATGAACAAGCACTATGTTTGTGTTACGAAAAAATTTCCATTTCTAAAATGCGAGTTCATTTAACATGATCCCTGGAATTATTTTTAGATTTCCACTGGTTTGACATTTTAGCTACTTACATATTATAATCAAACACGTACATTTTTTTGAATTTGATAGGATCTGGATCTTAAGAAGGATTTTTTGTTTTTCCAGTATACGAAAAGGTTCTTACATCCTCCACGATTAAAAACAAAAAAGATTTTATTGTGGAATTGTCCAGGAACAAAACTTTAAATACAGACCAACAGACAACTGAAATTCAAAATTTTTATTCGAGTTCATATTATACATAAGAGTTGAACAAAGTCCGGAGTGTTTTAATTGGTGGATCACTTTTGTGATTTAAATTTCTTGATCTACTAATTACGTTTGTTCTAAATATTCAAAATTGTTTTGTTATCAATTGATTTTTTGAGGATCATTCAAGACATCGTTTGAAACTAATCTGTAGTGCTGAAGTGAATTTGGAGAATCAAAAACTGAAACCGGTGTTTCCTTAATTTTTTATTTTAAGTCTGTGTACCTAAAAACTATCATCCTTCTGCTTCCACTATCTGTATTTTTGTATTTAGTGTCTACCGCGCTTTTCATCACCTTCAACTTTTAAAACTGTAGAGCAAACCACATTGTCTTTCCATTTCAATGTCCTTATTAGTCATTTGAACTTTTTGCTTTCTAGAGCTCAGCTCATCCTGTAAATCTTCGCACTTTTCATTCCAACCTGTTTTGACCTTCAAACTGACGCATTCCATTTTAAGATTACCTTTTCAGACTATTAACCTTTTAATAATTCGTAGAGTTTTTAGATTCATTTTCCTCCAGATAGACTACTGTCTTGGTATTGCTCACGTTGTAAACTACCCTTGAGGTAAGATTCTTCCCTAACCTTTTCTTTGGGATTTGCCCTAATTGCTGTATTTTTGCTTTTCAATCTTTCGTTATTATTTGGGGTAATAAACAACCATTACAACAATAATGAACAACCATTTCCTTCTTTTGAATGTATTTTGGGGCTGCTCTGTGTTAGGTAACTGATAGCATTGAAGATATAACGTAATTCTTGCTCAAGAGCCATGATGATACTCTTGGTAAAGTAATAGGTTAAAAAAGTTTCTTCATATACCTAAATCTTCTTATCTAGTTCTTGAAATGGTCTCTATTTTTTCTATATTTCTTCTTGATTTATTGCAGTGTATTGAAGAAACTTCTTTTAAGGAGATGCTAGATCACCTGGACAAAATTCAAACAAAATTCTTCAGTGATAGTCGCAAATTCCACTGGAAAAAGCTAGAATCAGATTTATTACAGAGAGTGAATGGTTTTTATATTAAAGACTAAATTCTTTAGGCCAATAAGTAGTCGATAGAAAGACACATTAAGGACAAGGTATTAAATACCAAACCGCGCAGTCCGAACCAATTATGGTATCAAAATTGTACTGAGCCTCAAAAGGAAGTTTGATAACACGATCTTGGACCTTACTAAGGCAGTTATTGAAGACAGAAAATCTACCCTACCAACTGTAAGTGGATTTGCAAGTTATTAATGCACTGGAATGTTTATGGCACTGTTAATCGTGACATCATGGAAGTTTGTACTACACGGGAGTGCCCATAGAGGGAGTTTTCTCACTATTGCAAGAATTGAGCAAGATTGATAACCATTAACTATGCTGATGACATACCGATCACAACATCAGAAATGATGGAAAGAGACTGTCCATAGATTTACTGAAGACCCACTTGGTTCTATTTACCAAAAGCACATGGCACATTTCTCGAGGTTGTGAGATGAGTCAATTACTTAAAAGTAACTTTATTCAGATTGAATATTGATGTTTAGAATAACATAAAAACAACTAAAGAGCAATGTGCTAGTTAACCCAATCATTGTGCGATTTCCGAGAATCAATATTCAAAAGTGACAAAACAAACTAAGAAAGATGCAAAGACCGACATGCTTAAGTATAACCAGAATAATGCCAGTCAAATCACAATGCCACTGTAGGTATTACGCCTTTTTGGCCTGGAGAATTTTAAAATTATGGTTTGGAGGTGAAAGATGGAAACTTTTAGAAAAAACATGTTTGACCCGGTTAGGGGGGAAGTGTGAAGGTTCGGCGGGTCGGACCCCGTTATCGTCGGCCCGGTCTTCAGTTCTCCCTCGGCATCACCGTCGCCGCAGGAGCAAGAGCAGCCACAAGGAGCAAGTCCCTCGTTCTGTGAGGGCACCGCAACCCATCGCGAGCGCACCCGTCTACCGGGCCCTCGGCATGTTGTTGGCCTCCTGGGTCTTGTTGGCACCTAAAACCAAAAGCGGAGTTACGGCGGGGAGGGGGTGGTTTGGAGGGTTGTGAAATTTGGAGGGTTGGTGAAAGAGTGTCTCGAGCATCGGGTGTAGTATGGATTTACCTGAGGGCCAAGGGGATGTTCTCCAATAGGTCTTGGAGGTCTTTGAGTAACTCCGGGGCGAAGAGAAGGGCTGGAGGGTGTTTGAACTTCCTCTTGGGTTTCCTGGGAATGGGCACGAGTGGAGTTCTCAGGGTGTCGAGAGCGGCGGTTCGGTTCTGCACGATGGCCTTCTTCACGAAGCCGCCTCGCAGAAGTTCGAGTCTGGCGTGTATCGAAGGTATTCCGGCTAGCTCGCAAACCTTTCCGGAGGGATGGAAATGATCCAGTCGAAGTAACCTCCGACACACGGCCCTCTCCTTTCTACAGAGCGATTCCACGAATCTGGGCGCGGCATTTCCGAAACAGATGAAACGATAATCGAGAACGGGACGAACGAATGTTTTGTACGTGTGGATGAGGGTGTGCCGGTGGCATCCGCGAAGAACGGATAAAAGAAAGCTGCGTTGTTGGACGATATCGCAGCATCTCTTGGTTTTCACGGTCTAGGAAAGGGTCTTTGAAAACCTGATGCTCAAGTACGTGACCGACAGCCGGAGACGGCTACCCCACAATTGGAGGTGAACGTTGTTATCCGAGAGCCTCGATGCCTTAGAGTTGTGCGGGTGTTTGAAAAAAATCGCTTAGGTCTTGTTGGTGTTGGGTTTCATCCTCCACCGCTTGAGCCAGGACTCTAAACGCGCGAGATTGGGCTACAGTACCCTGGAGGCATCGGAAGAAGAGGGTGAAGTTGCTCAAAGCGCGGTGTCGTTGGTAAATTGTGCCAATGTGAAGGACCTGTTCCGCGGTCGTGCAATGTCGTGGCAGAATGCATCCTTATGAGACGCCAGACTTCGGAGTGTATACGTGGGAGAGTTATCCACCAACTGGTACCCGGTGTCGCCTGCGAGTCAGAAAGCTCCGGATGATCCGCACGAACTGAGGGGGGACTCCGGCTGCGAGTAGCTTTTGAAGAAGCCCCTCGTGCCACACCTTGTCGAAGTCGCAATAATGCCAGTAACTCTCAAAATTATTATAGAAAATCTTTAAGATCTGCTTTTTCCCCAGCCAGCAGATAGATACATCCTTCGTAGTTCAGTTGCATCAGTTGAGTCCTTGCGGTGAACTTAATATGCGCTTTTTTTAAGTGGTTGCAAATGTCTGCAGTAGATTGAAGTCTGAATGATCCCTTGAAGTTTTCTTACTACGGGATGGATAAACTCTTTGTTCGGTTGCTGCTGTATATGATTAAATTCTTTAACAGTGAGTAGACTCCTTCTTTGTATATCGTTGATAATTTTTTACATTTTTTCTATAAGCATTTGAGTTGCTTGTCTTATTCTTGTAGGTTATATGTCCTGCTCTTGTAGGTTATGTGTCTACAGTTCGCATTGGCGTTTCTTTGCGTTAGTATCAAGGTGATGTAATAGCATTTTTCTCAATTATCGCATTGTCGAAAAATGCTTCTGTCTATTTGTGCTGTTTCAGTGTTTTCTATGAAAAGTTTTGGCGGTGGCTATTGGATGGTATTATCGCAAAGATAGTTGCGAAATAGAATTACTGGGTTTCACTCTTTGGATGACTGTTTTGGTTTGGGGTCTGAAAGATATACAGTGACATCTGTGCTTGGTTTGCACATTCATTTTATGTATGAGTTTCCAAAGTGATAATTTATTTGCTGACATTTCAGACTCGGTCGTTTCTGATGGTGACATCGGTGCTCTTCCTATTAGGAAATGGCCTGGTGTTAAAATTACGGTGACTCTGACTTCGTCTGAGTGAATACAGTGGGACAATCAGTGTTAAGTTTCAATTTGACAAAAAGGGTTGCCAATTCTTTGGATGTAAATATCGACACCTCTATGATCTTTTTAGATGGTGAAAACTTGAGCTCGTTTAACATCTGGAGTTACAAACTTTTCTTCACTATATTTGATTGTACAGCAAACAGTTCTTAAGACTGCTACCTTCTACGGTTTGGAAAGTCCTAAATAGAAAAACTTAATAGAAGTTAACACAAATCTTGTTTTGATCGACACTTATGTAATATCAAAATGGACATTGTTAGCTTCTTGGTAGAGTGTTGTTCTTGCATTCGAACAACCAAGAGCAACAGCTTGTAAGATTTCTAATAAACTTGTTAGAAGTTATTATGAAAATTCTAGTGCAACATCTTTAAATTTCAAGCAAACGGTCTGATTTAAAGTTTATTTTTCTTATAAACATTTTGTAACAAACTGTTGCTAATAATTTAGAACTGTCATCGAAAACATTTTTTATTACAGCAGCTGCATTATCTTCATTATATTTGTTTATTGTTCTTTGTCAGTCGAGCGCGTTTTATAACCTTTTTAATGCATTTTTATACTTTTTAAAACTAAATCGATTTTGTAATTATTTAATTTGCGCTTATTATCTATGAAATAGTCAACAAAGTTAAGAGCCGCTTTGACAATCATTGCTTATAATGTGAGACGAAGATAAATAAATAATAAACGAAATTGGGTAAAAGTCAGAAATCTGTTTTTTGCATTTAAAAAATAATGAACTCTATTTTTAGAGAAAAATTGTTCCAGTTCAAATCGTTTATTGAAAGTTAGACGATAGTTTCTCTTTAGTTTCGACAACATTTGTTTATACAGATCAATAGCGTACATGTGCACGCAATGTAATGAACAACAGCTTTGTTCTCCGTTTCATTTATTAAATTATGCATGCTTCTCTAGTATAAATAATTCATCGTGAGGTGGCATTTCCAGGGGTGTGAAAATCCCTTGGCAAATTCTTTTATGACATTATATGGATTACCGTTCTTGGCTACAGAAAAAATTAGAACCGAGCGCTTTTCGGTTTACCACGTACGTTTCAACTGTAAAGTGATTTGTATACTGTTTAAAGTAACAAAGTAATTAACATAAATTATCTGTTTTTTGTTACAGTTGAGGGAACTGCATTGGAAACCATCTACAAGAAATACTGCTTGAGGCTGAAACACGCCTTATTTGTAGCATGCCTGTCTGTGGCAATCATCACAAGTGCTGCATTGTTGATTACAACATGTATCCTCCACGCACAGGTTGGTATTCATAAATAACTCTAAAAATAATAAAAAGAGAAAATTTCTATTTCAAGAAAATAATTTAATACGCTTTTTTTCATAAAAACATATTGGAAAATCCTGCAGAGTTAAATATTAATGTTTGTTTTCAAAAAAGTGAAAGCCTTTCTGGTAATAAATTTTTAATGTATTTTAAATAACTTTTATAGGTACAGTCTTTTAGGTTAAATGTTGAAAAGTTTTAATAATAATGAATTTTAAGCAATATAAACAATTAAATATTAAAAGTAAACGACGTACTTTCAAGAAAGTGTATCAAGACTATATATTTAACATTTCGAGATGAAATTTCTTATAAAGTTTACAGCGTACCTACCCGGTTTTTGTTGCCACAGCTTCTTGGAAACCGTATGTACTTTCTTTCAAAAATAAACAGTAATAAAACAGCAAATTAAATCTGTATGACCCCTAATATTAGAAAACCAAAATTAGTTTAGATAGTTGCAACGATTAACTAATCTTCGTAAGGTGCAGCTAGACCACAAAAATATTGCTCGAGTTTAAAAAGATGTCCGAGGTCAAAATCCTTTTGAAGATGATTAACTGATATTTTAAGAAATGTTTGCCGAATTTTGGCCTATACAACGAAACCATACAAAAAGAACGTGTCAACTAGTAGAACAAAGGGGAATACAGAAATCCAAATATGTCTCCCTAAATAGACTTTGTTGATCCTGAACGCAGATGTCCAGAAATCATTCATGTATGTCATCACTGTAAATCAACATATCGACACAAAGAAGGTTACACCGAATTTAAATCTATTTACTCGTATAGTTAGACGTTAACTCTAGTTAGACGTTTTATCATTTATTGAGATTTATACTTTAACGTTTTAGACAACCAACCAATTTGAGTTTTCCAAAACAAAACATTTTCTCTTTCTCTGTTTCTCTTCCAGGACATAGCTTTGAACAAAACCCTAGAGAAGTTAAGAAATGTCTTGTACTAGAGCAATGGACGTTCTTGCAGGCAATTTTGTCCATAGTAGTAGGGATCCTTCCTGTTCTCTGTTGCCCTCATTTGCAAGTCTAGTAGCGTCTTTTGGAATATTTTGAAGAGGTTTTCTGCATTTGCTTTTTTATTTGTCCCTAAACTCGGCTTGGCATTCTGCATTATCGCATTGAAACCTCCAACTGCGTCAACTATTTCGGTAATGATTTGTTTCTTGCACTTTTTGTAATTTGTTCTTGAAAGTACTGCACATACGCGTGACTGATACTCTTTTCAGTAATGCATTTTTCTGGCACGGTCCCGTGGTTTACTCTACTTCAAATTTTAGGCTTTTACTGAGGTAATCTTCGTCTGGCGAACATTATGTTAATTTCTAAAGTTTTAAAGCTTCTGCAACTCATCGACTATATAATGCCTAAGATCCCTATTGAGTGTCATCATAACAAAGAAACTATTATGCCCAATCAACACGTAAAATAATCTAAATGGATTACATGCTACGAATCAAACTCATCAAAAGTCTTTTTATATGTTCTTTAATTTTAAATACAAAGAACGTTTTTGCACAAAAACACTTTATATGTCAGTAGCGTGTCTGGATAGGGAAAAACCAAAATTAGAATCCACCAATAATTTCGGTCTTGATAGAAGAGATAATGTCAGATAGGCCAAAAAACAGATAACTACTTCCAAATAGCTTACGGAGATTTGTTTGGCTCAGTGCGCTGACTATCTAGTAGCACATCACAAGCTATCAGATTCTGTTAAGGAAAAGAATTTGCAAACTTGTACTTGAACGTATCCTTGTTTTTGAACAGTTTCACTTTGTTTTTAAATTTAGATTAGACCTCAAAATAAAAAAGCCAAGTTAAGTCACCTTTTAAATGTTCATGTGGAGTCTTATTTATTTATTTTCTGTCTTCATTTCCTTACGACACTCATCGAATGATAGTGTGAATTCGAATTTATTAAAAAATCTCTCAGTATTTACGCTGCTGATACCTAAGCACTACAGTACATATTTTACCTGCAACTATCTGCCTATTAGTACACCTGCGCTCTTTTTCATGGATTTTACAATAGTGCTTATTAGAACTTTCTGTAGATCTTAGAAACAAAACTTATGTCGTAATTATCGAAAATTCCCAAGAGATATATGACACTACTTATGGACAAGTTTCGGTATATGTACAGTATATAAGAGATAAAATATTGCAAGCACATTATTTCGATTATTTAAAGACATAGCGGAATGCTTACAGGATTGGACCTGAGCAATTGCTACTTAAATGATATTGAATTCATTTTTAGATATTGAAGCTACATATGTATGTATGAATGAATTAATAGAGTTTATTGAGCTTCTACTTCCGAAGCTTACCATTTTCTTGTATACAAGGCATTTCAGTTTTAGTTTCGATAACTCCAGGACGTAATAAAACATCAAACAATAAGTGCACAATAAACTTTTATCCAAAAATGCTTTAATTCTTGAGATACAGAGTGCCAATGTTTTACTGAGAATGTCTTATTCTTCCAGCTAGAATTTTTTGTAGGGTTTTTCCCTACAGAAACTATACCTTTCTACAGTCTTTTATGTGTGATTTCCCCAGCAAGAGGTCAGGGATCAGTATACTCTTTTAAAAAGCCTTTAAAATGTACTATCCAGCGATATAAAAATCAAGTAGGCGTTCCATCGAAAAAATATGTTTTAAGTACAACACAAGACGACCGCAAAATAATTTTTCTGTATTTGGAAGTACATTCTCCAAGACATTCTCTTTACATTTTTTCAAGCCCTTGTTTGTTCTTGAACTATTACACTTGAAAGAAAATGGAATATTTTAGTTTTTAGCAAATATTTAGTAAACCGTAAATTTCTCTGAAAAACACAAAAATATCAGTAAATTGATTTCCAAAATAGGCAGTCTAATTTAAATGAGTTCGCAGCTCTTATGATTTACGAAACCCCAATGGTAGACCTCTATACAGTAAAAGTACTCGACGCCATCTTGCTGTATTTAATTCTTGCCTTAGATTTTCCTACCACGCAGTAAACTAGAACATCTGGTAAGTCTGTTGTGGGCACATTTTAAAGTAGCATATTGAAGGATACCCACTTTCTTTTTTAGACAGACGTATGTTATCAACTTCAGTCTTTCGCCTTACAATATAAAATCCAAAGACAATGAGAGTTTTGGCGGCAACTCAGAATATTGAAAACACACCTAAGGGCACCAAACAAGCGGCGCTTGCCAGAACTGAATCTGTACCTTCAGGACCGTTCTCAAATGTTATAGTAAAGATAGTTCCCTGATTGATGTTTCTTTTCTAATCACGATTCTGTAAGGTAAACGGTGCTGTCTATTGTTTCTCAGAAACGAGTTTTATTCACTGATAAAACACATTCGAAAGTGCCTCTTATCTTGATACT
>VTPC01007519.1:58641-71340 GCA_011009095.1 Ignelater luminosus
TTTTATCATTTATTGAGATTTATACTTTAACGTTTTAGACAACCAACTAATTTGAGTTTTCCAAAACAAAACATTTTCTCTTTCTCTTTCTCTGTTTCTCTTCCAGGACATAGCCTTGAACAAAACCCTAGAGAAGTTAAGAAATGTCTTGTACTAGAGCAATGGACGTTCTTGCAGGCAATTTTGTCCATAGTAGTAGGGATCCTTCCTGTTCTCTGTTGCCCTCATTTGCAAGTCTAGTAGCGTCTTTTGGAATATACCCTTTATGCTGTTTTGCTTTTGCTTTTTACTAAATCAGTATTTTGCAGCTTTTTGAAGAGGCTTTCTGCATTTGCTTTTTTATTTGTTCCTAAACTCGGCTTGGCATTCTGCATTATCGCATTGAAACCTCCAACTGCGTCAAATATTTCGGTAATGATTTGTTTCTTGCACTTTTTGTATTTTGTTCATGAGAGTACTGCACATACGCGTGACTGATACTCTTTGCAGTAATGCATTTTTCTGGCACGGTCCCGTGGTTTATTCTACTTTTTATATGTTCTTTAATTTTAAATACAAAGAACGTTTTTGCACAAAACACTTTATATGTCAGTAGCGTGTCTGGATGGGGAAAAACCAAAATTAGAATCCACCAATAATTTCGGTCTTGATAGAAAAGATAATGTCAGAAAGGCCAAAAAACAGATAACTACTTCCAAATAGCTTACGGAGATTTGTTTGGCTCAGTGCGCTGACTGTCTAGTAGCACATCACAAGCTATCAGATTCTGTTAAGGAGAAAAGAATTGGCAAACTTGTACTTGAACGTATCCTTGTTTTTGAACAGTTTCACTTTGTTTTTAAATTTAGACTAGACCTCAAAATAAAAGCCAAGTTAAGTCACCTTTTAAATGTTCATGTGGAGTCTTATTTATTTATTTTCTGTCTTTATTTCCTTACGACACTCATCGAATGATAATGTGAATTCGAATTTATTAAGAAATCTCTCAGTATTTACGCTGCTGATACCTAAGCACTACAGTACATATTTTACCTGCAACTATCTGCCTATTAGTACACCTGCGCTCTTTTTCATGGATTTTACAATAGTGCTTATTAGAACTTTCTGTAGATCTTAGAAACAAAACTTATGTCGTAATTATCGAAAATTCCCAAGAGATATATGACACTACTTATGGACAAGTTTTGGTATATGGACTGTATATAAGAGATAACATATTGCAAGCATATTATTTCGATTATTTAAAGACATAGCGGAATGCTTACAGGATTGGACCTGAGCAATTGCTACTAACTCCAGGACGTAATAAAACATCAAACAATAAGTGTACAATAAACTTTTATCCAAAAATGCTTAATTTTTGAGATACAGAGCGCCAAGGTTTTACTGAGAATGTCTTATTCTTCCAACTGGAATTTCTTGTAGGTTTTTTTCCTACAGAAACTATACCTTTCTACAGTCTTTTATGTGTGATTTCCCCAGCAAGAAGTCAGGGATCAGTATACTCTTTTAAAAAGCTTTTAAAATGTACTATCCAGCGATATAAAAATCAAGTAGGCGTTCCATCGAAAAAATATGTTTTAAGTACAACACAAGACGACCGCAAAATAATTTTTCTGTATTTGGAAGCACATTCTCCAAGACATTCTCTTTACAGTTTTTCTAGCCCATGTTTGTTCTTGAACTATTACACTTGAAAGAAAATGGAATATTTTAGTTTTTAGCAAATATTTAGTAAACCGTAAATTTCTCTGAAAAACACAAAAATATCAGTAAATTGATTTCCAAAATAGGCAGTCTAATTTAAACGAGTTCGCAGCTCTTATGATTTACGAAACCCCAATGGTAGACTTCTATATAGTAAAAGTACTCGACGCCCTCTTGCTGAATTTAATTCTTGCCTTAAATTTTCCTACCACGCAGTAAACTAGAACATCTGGTAAGTCTGTTGTGTGCACATTTTAAAGTAGCATATTGAAGGATACCTACTTTCTTTCTTAGACAGACGTATGTTATCAACTTCAGTCTTTCGCCTTACAATATAAAATCCAAAGACAATGAGAGTTTTGGCGGCAACTCAGAATATTGAAAACACACCTAAGGGCACCAAGCAAGCGGCACTTGCCAGAACTGAATCTGTACCTTCAGGACCGTTCTCAAATGTTATAGTAAAGATAGTTCCCTGATTGATGTTTCTCTTCTAATCACGATTCTGTAAGGTAAACGGTACTGTCTATTGTTTCTCAGAAACGAGTTTTATTCACTGATAAAACACATTCGAAAGTGCCTCTTATCTTGATACTTTAGGCAAATATTGTTATCATACCTCTTGTCTTAAATTTTTCCACTACGCAGTTAACTAGAACACCTGGCATGGGCACTTCTCAAAGTAGCATGTTGAACGATACCCACTTTGGTCTTTAGACAAATGTATGTATTCAACTTTTGTGTTTTGGAGTAGCTAAGAGTAGCACCTTACAATGAAAAATTCAAAAACAATGAGAATTTTGGTAGCAACTCAGAATATTGAAAACACATCTACGAGTGCCAAACCAGTGGCGCTTGCCAAAACTGACTCTGTACCTTCAGGGTCGTTCACATGTTATAGTAGAAATGGTTTCCTGATTGATTTGTCTTTTATAATCACGGTTCTGTACGGTAAACGGAGCTGTCTATTGTTTCTTAGAAACGAATATAATCCTTATGTTGATACTCTAGGCAAATATTGCTATCGTCCCTCTGAGCAAGTATATAAGCTGATCTGAATTTCTGTAATAAGCATGCGCCTGAACTTCCTACAAGGCGTCTTTTTGAAACGGAACTGCAATGTCAACCTATCCGCTTTTTTGGGCATTTTTAAATTCAAGCAAAAAGCATGGATTCTTAGCTACAATATCGCTTTTTTTGAAATATTTTTATAAATGCGGTCTACTGAAATTAAGTGCGTCGACCAAATATTGACTTAAGAACGTGGGCTTCTTCTTTTTTCAAAAAACAAACCTGCCCTTCGAATGCACTAAAACACGGTATTGGATACCACTCATACTATTTACTGCGACGTTCCCACTATGCGCTGATCTAATTCTTTTCAGACAAATCGTTTTTGACTTCACAAAGTAATATCACGAAACTGACTCTGAAATTTAATCTACCAGGTAAAAAAGAAGACATGTTGGAATTAGAATTGGAGGAAGAAGAATTGCATGCATTCGGTTTGCTGACGACAAGATCTTCTTTTTAGAAAGTACAGAAGAGTTGATAGAATAATTGAAACAGCTTGAAAGGATGGAAGGGAAGTACGTATTAAGGATAAATCGTAAGAAGTAATGCAAATAGGGAAAAATGAAAACATGAAGGTTTACGTCGAGGCAGCTAGGGAGGTATGAGTATCTAGGAACAGAGATTACAAGCAACTGGAGGAGTTTTGATGAGATAGACATAAGAACTGGAATGGCGAAACAGGCGTACAGGAAGATGAGTAAGATTTTGGAAAGTAAGCTGAAATTGGAACTGAGGAATAGAATAACAAACTGCTTTGTATGGAGTGTAATGTTGTACGGATGTGAGACGTGAACTGTGATGAAGGATACAAAAAGAGACATGTGGGTCTGGAGGAAGATGCTAAGCTTGAAGTGGAAGCATAAAGTTAGAAATGAGGAAGTGCTGAGAAGGGTTGGAGAAGAGGTAACAGGGTAAGAAGAAGGACAAAGATGGCGGACAATGTAAAGAGTGGACAGAGTTATAGTGAAGTGGGAAGAACATACGCGACCTGCATAGGCAGAATACTTATGATGATGATGAAACCTTATAGAACATAATTACAGCCAGGGATTTATAGGAACAAGAAATGTCTTCGCAATCGGCTAAACTGATCACCTAGGATAGGAAACAATGGAAATACATATTTAGTATAGAAGAAAGTATCGAAAAGGCTAATTACTCGTTTAAATGAAAAGGAGTCCTAAGAATTATGAAGTATAATAAGAGTAAAATTCAGAAAGGATAAAGTTATAGTTGCAAGACTGAAATCGAAGAAGTAATTAAAATAAGATTATTACTTTCTCTTGACAATTATTGTTTTATCTACTTCAGACTGTCTATAGCTCTGCTCTTTTCAGCGACATCGACAGTACGTCGAAGGATAAGTCGGGTATTACAGACATATTTAGTATTTTAAACTCAAAACATATTCAGGTCTATTCTTGCAACTGGTTATTTGTTATACACACTGTATAATATTATTAGTGCCAGAAACACCATATCAATGACCCCTCCAGATGCAACAAGCACTTGTTTGACAGCGCGCAAAAATTTAGGTTTTTTCTGGCACGGATAGAAGAATTTACAAAATCAAATAGTAACAGTTTCATAAGTTTTCTCTAATAGAATGCTTGGCAATATCAATAGATACACTATTTAAAGTCCATCATGTTAAAAATAAAAAATAATAAAAACAATCTGAGAAAATATTTTTCTCACTTTTATATTTTAGCAATTTATTTCGATAATTTAAAATGTTTCTTATCAACTTATATAATTCCTTTAGATTGCTAAAGTTTTCTTGTAAAACAAAAGGAAAAGTATGTGCACTTTGGTATTGTTAAAAAAGAATTTATTATACAAGCACGCTGCTTAAATTTAATTCTTTTTCCAACATTCTTCTTGCAGTATAAAAGAATTCAAAAGAGAATCGGGTACGATTAAGGTTGTACCTTCTTTCATTTCTAACAGAGAAACTTTTCGCTTTTAATTAATTCAATTACGGTCTAAGAAAATCTCTGCAACTAACTTTGTTATTTTAACTTCTTTTTTCCCTTAAATTTTACGTTTAATTAAATTCATTGCAGGAAATTTAAAAAAAGGTTTCCCTTATGTTATCGTTTATTGGAGTAAATCTAAAAAATTGGTAAATTAGACGGATGTAAAAATATTAGCCTCAAAAGCACTATCTTTTGAGCAAAATTATCATATATATAATGTTACAAACTGACACGCCTCTCTTTATAATATGCTATGATTGTCATTTTTTAAAATTTAATTTTAGTTTGAAAGTTGAATAGAGAAGGGTAGCCACACAGACTGATAGTGCAGCAGCTGCTAACGTTTTTCCTTTTACGTTTTCTCTCTTTTTCTTTTTTAAAGTTTGAGATTTGTGCAGGTACATGACTACAAAGGGGAGGATTTCAACTTGAATTATGTTTCTATTTGTTACTTTTACGGAATTACATACCCTATCTTTAAAAACATTTACATTTTAAGTTCAACTTTTGTCAAGTGCATAGTGTACGTGGATTATTATCATCCCTTTTCTACAACAAAGCTAAGGTTTGAATAATGGAAATCGATGACATTTTAAGTTCTTGCAATATATAAGTGAATAACGTGGAGCCACTTCAATAGCTTTCTTATGAACTCGAATTCAGCGTTTTCTGCGCTTTGACTGAATTGTTCTCTTTTACTTCGGTTTGTACGATTTTTCCCAATATCATAATGAAAACGCTTTAAGAAAAATTATCACCAAGAGAGCAAGGAAGAAAAGAAAAGAGCCCTCTTTTCATTCTCCCATTTAGAAGTTTTTATATATATATGAGCACTGAATGGACATTTTCAGCTATACATCAATAGGAAATGCTGGAAAGTATCGCCTATACATATTTCGTGTGATTTATTTCTAGAAGATTGCTATTTCTAAAACTAAAACTCAGAATGATACATTTTGTTTTTGTTTTTGTATGGAATATAATACGGCCTTTGAAAGTTTAAACGCCTATTAATCATCGATATGTCAGATTCCGGGTCGTTTTCAGTAATTACACGCTGTCACTCAAAAAATCAACACTTCAAGGGAAACGCGTTATTAGCGAATCGTAAAATTTATACGTTCGATTTATATTTTTTCTATAAGCGTTATAAATGGTTGTGTAAACGAATTAGTCTTGTAGTACCTGCGGGATTTACATTATATGCTATGTAGCAGTTTACAAATAATGGTGGTTCATTATCTTAAAGTCTGAATTATTTATTAAGCTTCATTTAGAATCGATTACAGCGAGATAAGGATGTAACGTTATTTTATAAACGGCGTTAGTGCGTTATAGCTTTTTGTCTTAAGTTAAAGATACTTTGCTAAATTATGCATGAGCAGTAATTGTTTAATAATTTAGAATTTCCAGTTCTTCCTTTCTTATTGTTAGAAACAGTACTCTTAGAAACATTAGTATCTACGTAATAACTCATAATTAATTGGCACATGATTAGACTTATTTAAATCTTGCCCATGATAATATTGAGCTAAAATACAATAATAGAGACTTTATTCCACGTTTTGATTACAGAGACGCAAACAAGAAACTGATTTGATTGCAACTACTCTTCTCGTAAACCAAATTAGTGACATAACAATACTAACTGTAGCACGTCAACCACAATAAAATACAGCTGTCTTTAATCACGAGATCACAAGATCCTAGAATTGTTCAGATTGTATATTTCCTATCTTAATTGTCTCTAATGCTGAAATCGCATGGTTCAATCCATATATCATCGACCTGGACATCTTTAAATGTTTTAAACCCTGCGGGTTCGGACTTCCTTATTTTTTGGAGCCGATTAGAAAAATGATGTAAAATAATCGAAAACAGATTTAAGTAAGTATCATCAGACATAATAATTCTGCACACTTTCAAATTATCATCATTATTGTTGCTTTTCGGTTCCGTTCAAGTTCCGTTGTAAAACTAAAGTTTCTCTTAAACCGGGTGGAAGTTGACGTACGAAATGGTTCCCTGGTGCTTGGTGGTCATAGTGGATGTGATGGTGAAGTCGTGACTTCAATTCTACGTAGTGTTCAAATGTCGGATGTGATTCCTCCGTAATTCCCGTACCTTTCTCACTCCGACAGTTATGAATGCGCCCCGTCGGGTTTTAAGTCTGCTGACTGCATGTTTTTTGTATGGAGCTTTGGTAATTGGTCAATTGGAAATTTTCAGGTATTCAAGATATATAATAAATTGTTTATAGCAAACTTGGTTTATAGTAAACCAATAAATGTTTGTTATAAAGAGTTTCTACAAAGCAAGAAGACTCTAAAACTCTGAAATCGTGGTTTTGAAATATTGAGTGAAACGTGTTTGGCTTTCTTCACAATTTTAAAAATTGTGTATCACTTGCTTTCAAATGATAAACACATACATTTTATCGGTCGATAATTCAAAGTCGGGTTTTCTCGGTTTACCTGTATACATGCACGAATACTTTAGAAGATCTTCAGCAATTTCATGGATGACTTTTTGAGTTAAGTGTGAGTGGTGGAAGTCACTGAGTAAAATCTCCTCTTGAATTTGCTTGAAGATCGCCTTCTCTCCATTTGGTTTTCACATATTCAGGCATTCGAGGCTTCTTTGCTAAGATTGCAAGTGGTATATCATCATCTTCATCCCATTGCTCGTCTGATTAACCTTTAGCTGCCAGTTGATTGTGGTTTAAATTGTCAGAGTTATTAGTTTCTTTATTTCTAGCATCACAATCCGTATTGTCTCCAACATGTTCGGGCGGAGTTATTAATATTCCATCAGACACAATATCTGTTTCTTCTAAATTCTACATTATTTCTAGAATTTCAGCGATGGATAGAGATCGTCTTCGCAAACACATTCACAAACTATATTTTGATGAAAACATAACTTTTAGGGTATGTATTCATATAAGTTGAGTGACTTAGTTTTGTTTATTTTTCAAATTAGGGCCTTTTTTGCTTTGCAAAGCAGTAGGTATATTCTAAACAGAATGTTAGTTGTAGGAATCCATTTCGGTGTTGAGTTAAAGGTTAGTAAACCTCAACGAAATTGTAAGCAACCAAGAACTACCAATTGTACAGCATTATATGTTAAGGTTAGCTGTACAATATCTCCTCAAAAGTGTTGCTAAAAGTAGTTTCTTTACATAACTATTGCTCTAACGACTAACAAAAGATAGTAAACCATGTAGGTTTTAAACATAATATTTCCCTTATTACCAATCATGGCAATGCTGTCTAACCTAAAAGTAAAATTAACCTAAACACTCGGTGTCAAAATTACATAGTGTCCCGTAAATAGCGCATAATAAGGGTACAGTGTAGTTTCCTTGATGAAATCTAAGCAAGAGCTGAAGTATAACAAAGTACTCTTCGGGCTTTATTTTTAAATTATAGCGGATTCAATTTGAAAATTCTGCCAGATAAAAATGACCAATAAAACTTAAGTACCTTTTTTTGATAAGAAAAATTTATTGTAGAATACGTGAACTAATACCATCATTAAAATTTTAAAAAAGTTATCGTCCGTTTTCAAACATTTAACTTCTTTAGCACACGGCGCTTTTTAAATGTGAGTACACCAAACACGCTATTTCTTGGTAGCTAAATAACACCTAATTTCATACTACTACAATATCTCCAAGTATCGTATTGACTAGTTTCAAAAATTCTAACTATTATTATCTTCAAAAGTGAGCCACAGAGATCGAAACGCTTTGTACTACTTTTTAATCAGGAATAACGTACCGTGAAGAGTATGCGCCATTTACGAGATACCCTGTATACAGAATGAAAATATCAAATCTTCATGGTCAAGCCCATCGTAAACAGCATATAGTGGTGAGGTTTTGCAAAGGTTCATTTGCATTTACCGTGCCAACAACAATCTCCAATATCGCCAAAACCGTACAAAGTCACAATCATCATTTGCAATGCACCACGATGTCTACACCACTGTGCCCCACAGGCTACTAACTGTTTTCACCGACAAGCGCCACCGTTATCGCCTGTCTCCATTGCCCGCTACGAACTCAAGTCTATCATCTCCGTCCGTACAATACACACCACTTTATACCACTAAAGGGGGAGGAGTAAACAAACCTTAATTATTATCACCATCATTATTAAGTCACGGCAAGCAAGGCAACAATGGAAGAATCAAAGATATTTGTTACACGGCAACACCCTTCGCAGTGATGGTGTGGTGTCTTCTGATGCAAAGGCTGATATAATGGGAATTACACTTAAAGTAAAGTAATACACGAGCACCTGCTTAAAACTTGTTTTAATGCCTCTTAGCATGATTACTAAAGCATGGTTGACTGGATGACTAGTTTTACCAAGATGACCAAGATCTTCATAATCACAAATGGTTTATTTGCTGCCTTCATAATAAAAGCCTTTTGCAAGTGATGTTTCATCAAAGGCAGTAGCAACATATTTTTCTAATTCTGTTATTTGATTTACCCGAGTCTTAAAATAATTTAAAATTGCAGGATTGAGACCACTTGCAAAGGGTATTTTTGTTCTCAGCACTCTCACGTTTACCGTTATTCTTGTTGATAGCGTAATAGAAAACTTTTTGTCACACCATTTAGTTATTCATAATTTCAAACCTCCTTCATCATACAGCTGTTGCAGTATTTTTAACTGACTTTTTTCATTTTCATGGGCTTTGTTTAATTTTGATAGTTTGGTGCACATATTCCTATGAATCTTATACATAGTACTCTTTTAGAAGACTCCTTTTTTGGTATTCCTACTTTTCCAAATATTCCTTTCTTAATTGACTGATTTAAAAACTCAAATTCATCTTTATAGTTTGTGTTAGAAAACGTTTCCTGATGATCAATTGTATCAGTATTAGAAGTACTTGGGAGATTTATATTGAACGTAACTTACGTGTCGCACAAGACTGATTTCGGGAATGTTTCTTCTATAACAGAAACCATTTGCTCTGTAGCTGGTTTCATCGGCACGGCTTTGTAACTTAGTTTACTTTTGCCGTTATTTTAAAAAATGAAATTGGCTAAGATCATAAGTGCGTCATCATGAATCCATTATAAGATCAATACAGCTTTTTAACATCGATACTTCAAATTTATTGCAAGCGTTTATAATTGTCAACTTTTGACATTGACAACGAGTTGTAAAGTACCAACTTTATTTACAATTTTAAGGCACTACTAAGTTCTATTTTAAATTATCACAATAAAATTTAATAAAAACAACCATCATTTTGTTAAAACACAAACTATAAACACGTACTACACGCGTTTAGATACAGAATAAATACGTAAGTAAGATAAACTCACGATTCACACAAGTTTTAACATCTACTTTGCGCGCAAAAACATAGAAGATTTTTATTGGCCAGAATTTTTGAATGCTGCCCTGTTTGCACCCCTGATCTAATCACGATCAGGCCTGGTTTTATTGAAGTTGCTAAATAATCAATATAAGTCATAGATAACTGATATACACAGCGTGTCCCAGATCACCCGTACACCCTTTTAAAATAAATGGATGTGAAGACAATTCAAAAGTCAAAGCGGGGTTTAATTTTATATGCAATGCTCTACAGATTTATGAAACAAGAAGCCCCCCTCCCTCCCTTATAGGGGGCGGAGCGGGGGTGACTTTGATTTTTGAAATGGTAGCTTCTAGTTTCACATTCCTCATTAAAAATAGATTAACTTTTATTCTTTACACTTTTTTTTATTTATTAACAGTTTCAGTAGTTATTAACAATTTTATGCAGTATTATCAAAAGAATCTAAATTCAAGCTTTAATAATGGTAATAATCATAATCATAATAATAATAGTAATAATAATGAAACACGGCTGCTGGAAAAAACAACAATCATAATCACAATAATAATAATCATTATTATTATAACAGTAATAACAAAAATAATATTAATTTCCTCCAACACATAATACATTATAATAATAATAACCAACAGAACGAACACATTTTTTCAACAGTTAACAAAAACATAATAACTAAGGTCGCAAATGTTCGATAAATTGTAAAGGGAAAAAGTTGAAAAAGAAACATAATACCCGTTACGGATGTCGGAAGATGTTCAAGCCCATAGCTTAAGTCAAAGACGGGATGGTTCTAGCTAAACTTACCTTAAAAAAAGAAAAAGAAAGCTTACACAATCAAAAACTCTTGACAAGTTCAAAAAATGTGCACAATTAAGGGCGCCAGAAACTGAAGGTCATAGGGATCCAATAGCTAGCCCACGCAGTTTCTCGTGAACTAACACCCTGTATATAGGTCCCTCACGGAACAACACTCTGTATACAAGTGGCTTTATAAAATATCATCCTGTATACAGATAACTTTATGAAACATTTGCAGTGAACACTTGACTTTATAAAAATAAATTTTGCAATTACTTAACGCTTTGAATTCTTTGATTTAGACACTTGAAATCTTAAGAAAGGAGTCAAATTAATGCCCCCTTTTACTTACCTAAACGATATAAGTTAAATAAAATAATAAATCTTAGAAATTTTACTGGTTCTCTGGTGATTCATCTGACAACTTACATTATCAAACAACAGAACACAATTATACAGAGTGTTTCATTAATAATTGGAAATATTTTAACTGTAGAATCCCGAGCTCAAAATATTAAGATTTAACCCAAATCACTTCGATAAAATGTAGCTCCTTACTGAGTTACGGGGTGTTTTATTTAAACATTTAAAAACTATTTGTACCCAGTACTTTAAAACTATTTGACGTATCCTTGTCATACTTGGCAGGAAGTGTAGGTACTGTACACCCTACTAAATTATGTTAAATAATCTTTTCTGGCTACTACCAGAGGCGTACAATAGGGGCAAGTGAATGGTTGACCCTTCCCAAATTCTACGCCACTGGCGGAATTGCCATTTTAGCACAATTTTTCAATTTTCCAATACTTTCTATGTAAATAACATACTCTTCATTCATGGCGATATAGTCAGTATTTTTCGAGATATTTAAAGTTGAAACGAAGCGGCACAGTTATTTTGATTTTAATGTATATTAATTATGTCAACGAAATCAATATGTAACAACAGTTTTTAAAGAAACTGTCGGAACGATGGACACAAAAAAATATTGGGGTCAAGAGAGTTCGAACACGGACACACGGAAGAAAAATAACCAAAGCTAAATACACTCATTTCTTGGGCACGCAGATGGTCACTTTACGCGATCTCAACTGTATTTGTTGGACTAATACGGAAAAATCGTTTACCACAACCTTAAAAATTGACAGGTAACACCTCTTAGCACGCGAATTCTAGACGATATCCGCGAAAATCCGCGATAATTCAACTCTACCGGAGCCCATCTTCTAGAATTCACCAAAAATGCACTACGGCAACCACAAAAAGATGAATTCGCAGCCAAAACCTTACAAAGGTAACCACATAAACCACATTGCTGTCCTCCATAGGGAACACCCAAGTTGATCCAAAGACCACTTCCGACTCTCACTGGAAAATCTGAATAATTCTAACATAGCAAATTTGAAACAATAAAAGAAGCCGGTTGTACACTATACCAGGAAACAAAACACAAATGATGCATTAAAAATGGAAAGTTACCAGACGTAATTATTCCCATTTAATTCGATCTTTTATAAAACCATAACTCAGCATTCCTTCCAGCAGACCAAGCCTAAATGTAAATAAATTATTCCCCGAATCGGCGGCGGCAAAAAAATATATCCGAAACTAATAAACAATTTTGGACTAGAGTGAAACACGTTTCGACGATAAAGCTATGTATCGAATTTCATAAATGAAGCCTAAATAAAGTATTTTCACAATGAAGAAATGATTTCATTAATTACCAAGAAACATAAAAACAATTTATTGAATACATTTTATGATGAAA
>VTPC01007521.1:6581-77504 GCA_011009095.1 Ignelater luminosus
TACCTTTGGATGGTCGCTGTGTTTTAGTGATGCTATACAAATGTAAATTGTTTCTACATCAATACCTGCAATTTTTTGAGTTCACTTAGCCGGTAACATAGATAGTGGCTTTGTCTGTAAAAATAATTTTGTGTGAAATATCTGGATTAGTATTAATTTTTTCCATAAAGAGCTCGCAGAAAGTAATTCTGTGTTCGGAATCGTTCACAATTAGTTCTTGATGGTTTTGAAAATGATACGACCTATATTTATTAATGTGGTTGTGTATGTGGGGGGATAAGAATTTTTAAGTACAACATTGCAATTTTTTTTCGAATAAACATTTGTTAAATTTTCTGATTCGTCCTTTAGAATTGGATTTCGTAGTGGAGACACTCTGTGTTTTCGAAATATCTAAATCCGGCAGAGGTCTTCCGAGTTCTTTTATTTCGATCGTTTCTTTCAAATAATAGGCAGAAAAAGATCTTTTTAAAAGTTTACGTATTGCGTTCATATTGCACTTCATATTCACAGTTCACCTCAAGTTTCAAAACGGGCATAGCGAAAATAATAACAGTTTTTTGATTATTCTAGCTCTGTCTTCTTTATGGTGGGCGAGACTCAGCTGCAGAGGCTGCAAAGGCTACAAAATCACGGAATGCGTATTATTACAAGGTCTAATAGATATACACCAATTGAACACTTATGTAATACTATGAATTTGATACCGGTACGACTAAGAATTATTCAAAATCTTCTAATTTTTATTTATAAAGTTATTAAGAAAAAAGCACCGACATATTTCAATGACGTTTTTATACAAAATAATGAATGCGAATCAATTTTTGAAAAAGGAATTCAGATATTTAATAGGTTGCCAGATGCAACACGAAATGCACCCAATGTTATACAGTTTAAAAATAACATCAAAAATCTCGACTGTGATATGCTTTAAGTGCATACGTCTTTAATGTCATTACTGTAAATGTTTAATATATTTCAATTGTTAATTATGCGTACAATATTTTACTGATTTATTTTTAATTTTATACTTACTTTTATTATTATACAGGGTCGCTAAAAAGTATGGAAACACGCTACCCGCGCAGAAACGGTAAGAGATAGACAAATGAAATTTGGAGATCTTAAAGTAGGTATTTTTTGCCATGTTTTGCGAAGATAATTAAAAACAAATCTTCAACTGTTTTTTCGTACTGTCGCCATATTGAATTTCTTTAAACGGAACACTTTGTATATGACCCCATACTTGGATAGAGATTTTGAAGAAAAATGCAATGATATAAGGGTTGCTATACTTATCTTGAACGGTTTTGGTGATAATGGCTATCCTTTTGTCAGGGGTTTTCCTATTAAAAAGTATGGAAACACGCTGCTCCTGCAAAAACGATAAGAGATAGACAAATGAAATTTGAAGATCTTAAAGTAGGCATTGTTTGTCATGTTTTGCAGAAAGAGTTAAGATCAAATCTTCAATTGTTTTTCCGTACGGCCGCCATCTTGATTTTCTTTAAATGGATCACCCTGTATATGACCCCATATCTGGATAGGGATTTTAAAGGCGAATTCAATAATATAAGGTTGCCATACTTATCTTGAAAGGTTTTGGAGATAATCACTATTCTTTTGTCAAGGATTTCTTAACTTCAAGGACGGATTCGTAATGCAAGTAGTTCCGCCCAATTATCTGCAAAATTCCTTACGAACATTTTAAAAGAGATTGTTTCATTGCCAAGAAGTTAACGCAGCGCATTTTGAACACTTCTTATAAAATTATATTGTGTTTTTGTTATTATCAGTTCGTCACTATTTGGTCTTATTCCACCTTTTTAGTTTGTTCTAGCATCGATCTATTATTTTAAATAAGTAGGTTTAGGGCAAAATCTATATGGTTTTGTTTTACTTTAATTACTTATAAAACAATCGCACACCATTTTTTTAGTTCCATTGCCTTTGCTGTTTCACGGGTAACTCGATTTTGATAAAAATTAATAGTGAAATCCTTGACAAAAGAATAGCGATTATCTCCAAAACTTTTCAAGATAAGAATAGCAACCCTTATATTATTGAATTCGTCTTTAAAATCCCTATTGAGATGTGGGGGTCATATACAGGGTGTTCTATTTAAAAAAATTCAATATGGCGGCCGTATGAAAAAACAATTGAAGATTTGTTTTTAATTACCTTCTTAAAACATGGCAAAGAATACCTACTTTAAGCTCTCCAAATTTCATTTGTCTATCTCTTACCGTTTCTGCGGGGGTAGCGTGTTTCCATACTTTTTAGCAACCCTGTATATTCATATTGCACTCACATTCACACTTCACGTTAAGTTTCAAAACGGGCGTAGCGTAACTAATACAACGCGACCGCATCGAGTATCGATGGTAACTAAGCAGGACTGCAGGAGCCACTTGTAGTTTGGCTCAACCATTTCGCTAACTCCGAATGCTCTCCCTCACCCGACAGACCCCACTGAAGTACATAGCCGCTTAAACGCATCGGAGCCACACTTTGACTGGCACCAAACTTTTATTTTTATCATTTTGTACGCGCGCTGTTCACTTGTTCAGTATATTTATATTTATAAAATAGCAATTTTTAATTTTTTTATCTCTGGTAAAGGTCAGACTTTAAAGGAGAACATTTTAGGAGTATAAATTACTTGCCATGGTTCCTTGGCTCTTTATAACGGGCCGCCACTGGGCTAAGTTCTCTTAAGGTCTGTTATTGTCTACTAAATTAGTAATCTTATTACATATTTTCTCAGTGAGAACAGGCTTAGCTAGTCCTCACTCTCTTATTATGTGTCGACTCATTACAGCCCTTATTCTTCAGATTATTAATCATACTCAAAATTGTTAATCAACTAGGTTTAGGGCGATCAGGGAAAGTAACAAGAAATAAATCTGAAACCTGTCACAAGCTAAGGTTATAAGCGTACCATCTCACCACTTGTAATTTTTCTTCAAAGGTATAAATGCCTATTTAAGTTTTATTTCTTATTATTCGCTCAAGTTAATGTGATTAACATAAGCCTATTCTTCTATTTTAGATGGGATGCTTCAATGAAATGTGAGTTAGTTACCTTAGCAATGGTAACTATGACAATAGCAGGCTCTAAGCCTACATGTTTCGTCTTTAATAAAATTAATTGTAGATATTTTACATTGTTAGAATATCACAAAACCATCGTTCCCTCCGGTGTCTACTCTATAATTTAGAAACGAACAATACACATTCTTAATTCCTCATTTTCCCTACTACATCTTCATTATGCTATCTGTAAGGTTTCTAAATCATGTTCTAAAGGAACAATTCCCAGAAAAAATATGGAAATTCTCTTCTGCCGAAAAATTGCAGCCCCAAGCTATAACCTACTACTCTATTGGGAAATCCGCCCTTGAACACTGTTTATACATAAAAGGAAATTTCCTCACGTAATATTTACCTAATATATAAAAGGGTATCTAAATAATTATAATGTAGACGAAATGCAAAGGAGGGAGAATTAATAAACCCTTGCACGTACACCTTATAATTGTTAACATTATCGCTTTTATGTGTAAGAATTCGATTCATAATAGTTTACTTTATGTTAGCCTTAGTAGGGAACGTGTTTAAAATCTGAAATCTAAAACAACTTATCATGCGACAACATCTTATTATTACAGTTCTGACAACATTAAAGAAGAAAAACTCAAACGAGCAAAAGCCCGGTAGAAAGGAACATTCCAAAAATATATTACGGTTTGCTAAAGTTATAAAACGTCGTAAAATTAATCTTTATACGAATCTTTTTATTTTAAAGACAAAAATAAATTTGCCAAAAAGGAAGTCAAGTCTCTACAAATATTATGCATAGGTCCTCCGAGATGGATCGTAAAGTATTTATTCTATATATATGTGAAATTTCTGTGGGGGGTTCTTCGCCAGAAGGTACACACACATTCTGATGTTCCCTATGCATTTTTAAAAATTACGAAAGAAGGAAAAGCATGGTCGGGGTGGCTTTGCTTCAAGAATATCTAGTACCTGTTTAATAATAAAGTTCGTAATAAATTTTTCCCTCTTACACTTTTTGATAAATTTTTCTTTGTTAGAGGTATACGTTGATTTTAATAACAGCACGAGCTACCTTAAAAATGAATTTTAAAAATTAAAACCACAATTTTTCATAATTACGCAACCGTTCTTTTTTTCGTCAGTGACATCAGCGTGAAAGTTAAAAATTACAAACGAGAATCTCTTTTTTATCTTTTCTCGTTACTTTTTGCTATTATTTTTAAATTGTTTAAATTTAGAATTTCTTATCTTGTGTGTATGTATTTAAATATTTAAATTTAAATAAATGAAACTTCAAGTACGGTTACGTAACGTTAGATTGTATCTAGAGGTAATGCCGGAATATACATGCAATCTATTAATTTGTACCACATTTCGCATGCAACAAATTTGTCGAAATAAATGTGTTATTATCGATTAAACTATTCAGGTGCGATTACGTTTAAATTGTTGTTTCAAAGCTAGGCATGGTTGTAGTGTGGCATCGGCTTGAACGGCGTTTCTCAACTTCTGTGTTTTCGTGTTCTCGTTTTTCCACGCTTGGATTTTTTAATCAGGATATAGCAATGTATACGTTGACCATTTTTGAATTGAAACATGTGATTAATCTTAATGTAGTTGGCGAGTGATTAAGTGGGAAGGTAAAAGTAATACCTACTGAAACTGTTGCTGTTTACAACCTTTATTTCACTAAAATAATGCGGATCTTATCGATGCTTCCTTTGACAATAACTTCTCTTTTGCTCAATTTGGATAAGAAGGTTATAAGTACGCATATATTTCAAGTTTTGTTTTTATTTGTGGGATAATGTGCAAGGATAAAAAGAGTGTCAGGCAGATTAATGAAAATCTTAAAACGTGGAAAACATTTTTCAGATAATAACCGTTTGAAACCTCTAGTGATGTTATTGACGTGTCATATCATATGAGTGCCTTTAAGCAAATTAAGTGTTAGTTAACGCCATTGGTGTGTACTATTGGTGTCAATTATCTGAGCACTGAAATTTATTACCTATATTACTTATATCTGTTAATTTCTAGATTCTCGATTATTATAAAGTTTAGTAGTTCCGTTATTTGTTGACAGAGTATGTGTTGCTTTAGCTTCAGATTGCACGTCCTTCTGTTAAGACTGCCTTATTTTTTGCTTTAAGTGGTTTATATTATATCTTACACAAGTGATGAACTCAAGATTCGATTCTAAAGTGATGCTGTTGTTGTAAAGCTACGGGTGAAAACCTTTTGATGAATTATCATATAAAACTTTCATTTTATCTGTTTTCTACATGTTTCTCAACTCTGAACAGCTAATCTTACAAACGGAACTCATAAATAAAAATTTTTTTCTTTACACCAAACCTGACGCTTACTAAAGGAAAGCAATTTCTTCTCTGGGGATCATGGAATGAGAATACGGCAATCATCTCTATTCTCTACTACCGCTAGAGCCCACGAAAACACTCATTTTGATGATACTTTTGTTTGCTTTTCTTCTTCTTTCTAAAGCGGATACTTTTTTATCTTTTTCTTTTACTTATTCTGTGAACATGTTGGGGTAGTAGAACAGCTTAGAAGACTTCTGTTGTTTGCTTTTGTTGTAAAGAATAAGGTGAGGTTAGAAACGGATGTAGCTAGGATCTGTTTTGCTCCTTGTATGAGTTGAACTCAGTATATTCGTGCAGATTGTAGCTTTCTTAAAATTATTCTGTGTTCCGGTTTTAGGTTATCCTTTTCCCGTTGTAGTCTGTATTCACTACATTTGGGGATCCGATCCACCTTCGCGTGTAAAGGGAGAAGCTGGAATATTATTGTCGGGCTTGCTACCTTCCCGTACTCTCGTGTAGTAGGTAGTAGTTAGTGGGCTTACGGGCAACCAAAGTCATAGTTGCCATCTACGCTGTTCTTCATCAGAGAGCGCTCATGTGGAGTGGGGCTTTGAAGAGAATCGTTTTGTTTCTACTACATAATTGCATGCAACAACACTGTTACCTGTAAATCAGCATCTTTACCAAGTACCGGAAACTACACCATCAAAACACTATACTACAGTATATCTTTTACCAACTTCAACTAACTACCACGTGTTTCTATTCTAAAATTTTTTTTATAAAATATTTTATAGGAACACCACTACCATCAACCTCACCTTTGTAGCTCCCACTTACCGCTTAACCATAGTCAGCAACCACAGCTACGATTTATCAACACGGTACCTCAAAAACATAAAGATTCAAGCGCGTTACTAACAATACGCAGAAGATAGATAAAAAATCTCAACCTCACATCTACAAGTGTTAGTACCCTCTTCTATCAATAAAAACTACTCGAGTCTTTATGCATTTATTGATGTTGTTTTGATGAATTTAATGCCATTTGTGATTCAGAATAGGAAAAAAGCTTGAACTCTCCTGCTTCTAAAGTACTAAACTCTTTATCAGCATGCTATGCTTGAGACATCATTCGGCCTCCATCACAACATCAATATAATTCTGTTGACTGAAGAGAAAATCAGCTTTTAGAACAACTTCCAAGATAGCAACAATCTGTATACATTTCTACAAGCCAGATCTAGCAATTGAAGATTTTTGGTATGGAAATCACGTTTATCAAGAACCACCATTATAAGCAGCACAATCTAGGTAGTTTTGGACTGTTTCCTGTGTACTTGCCCCGAAAATAATTACTTCAGCTAAAATTCCAGCTACTACTAACAAAGCTATTGTTATGGTTGATAGCTCTTCCAGTGATTTAACCTCAATTTGAGGTTTGAACTTAAGGTATGATGGCGGAATTGTCTTGTTTGCTACTGAATCCCTAAATAAGAACCTAAAAAAAACTTATTACCCAAACAAACCACTTTAATCGCACCAGTCTTTGAAGGTTTTCGAGCCATCTTTGCATGACTACTCGTAGTTCTAACAGAATGTTGTTCGGCTTTCCCCTTATGAACATCACACCGAAAAACTCTTTCTTGTGGACAAAGGTTTACTCACCAGAGTACTAGACTTTCGATTTATTGTTGGTGTGAAGTATTGAATATGGATCAAAACTCTTTGCGATCAAATATAATAAACCAGAGACAAACAGTATACAGTGTGCTCCCGGATTGACTTCACTATAGGTATAATTAATCAAAAAATTTTGAATCTCGTTTTGATGTTTTGGAATACCGCCCTGCTTGGCCTGAAAAGAATTTTAAACAAATTTCTAGTTTTTAAAATTCAAGACGGTCATGACAATTGAGAAAAAACCATTTTATGTTGAAGCAGAGTGCCATTTCGATCAATAATACGGCAAAATGTTATTAGGAAAAGTTGTTCAAAATATGAAATTATGACCATATGCAAAATTTCATAAATATCGAATTACTTTGATTAAATTAGTATTTGATTTGTATTCTTGCATTGTAACTACAGAAAAAATTCAAATTGGGTAATGGTTATTTATTTTCTTTTGAATATAATACTTTATTAGAAACTTACATTAATTGTTTTTTGGAATTTGTACAGAATACTTTGTGTTTCTTTTTTCTTGGATTTTAAAAACTAAAAATGTACTTGAAATTATTTTCAGACCAAGCAGGCCGGTATCCCAAAACATCAAAACAAGATTCAAAACTTTTTGATCAATTATACCTATACAGTGTGTCCAAAAAGTATGGAATATCCTATATATCTCAGTAAATATGCATTTTATGGAAAAATGTTTCCTATAAAAGTTGTTTAGTGTTTAGTTTTACATTGCAGGGTAATACCAAATAACTATTAAAAAAAAAACAAAAGCGCAACGAATAATGCTTCAATTTTTTTGAATGGGAAGGTATCCCTTTATTGTACTCATTTGATAGAGAATGTTTTTCTCTTTTCAATGATGTAAAACTTTAATACACTTGCATAAGTAAATTTTGATTAAAACGCAAAAAATTGTTTGAATAACGCTCAAAAGGTTATTTATTCATCTATTACCTTTCCAGACGCTGTCTTTTAAATTTTCAATACCATCTAGTCACATTATGGTCGGTGTGCTACACTTTTGTTTGTGCAACAATTGAATGCGTCGTAGAAATGTCAATTAATAACCGAACTGAAGCGAAAAGTTGTTTGTTTAATTAATTTAAGCATTTTGATTAACGTGAAGATAACAAAGTTACAAAAATACGACTTGCTATAGATCATTTATCAGAAAAACATCGTATCAAAATTTTAATGATGCTGGGATACGGAGACAGAAGGAGAACACAGGAGGAAGTTTGCAATTTGTTTAATAACGTGCACCCCGAATACCATATTTCTCACTCTAATGAGACGGGTTTTGTCAAAGATCGTCCAAAAACGGGCAGACCTAAAGCTCTAAATAATGAACAACGTGAGAATATAATGTTGGCTGTCGTGGAAAATCCACACGTTTCTGTTCGACAAATTGCTCGTGAACATCCTTTGAAGAAATCCACTGCACACGAAGTTCTAAGAATGGAGAAGTGGCATCCGTATAAACCTTGTGTAGTTCAAGAATTATTAGAAGATGAGTTAGATCGGAGATTGCAATTTTGCGAAGAAATAACACATAGGCTCCAGGAAAATGCAGATTTTCATAAAAATATCCTCTTTACTGATGAGGCAACATTTTGTTTGAATGGTACCATTAACAAACAAAACACGCGCTACTGGTCTTCGCTAAATCCTGGCTGGTATGTAGAAGGGCACACCCAACATCAGCAGAAAATCAATGTCTGGGCAGGAATGATTGGAACCCAAATTTTGGGACCTTTTATTATAGACCATAATTTAACAGCGGATGCTTATCTAGACTTTTTAAGATTTGACTTAGTTCCTGCTTTAGCTGTTCTATTTCCTAATGAACTAGATCCAGATGTACCCCATAACAGAATATGGTTGCAACAAGACGGGGCTCCTCCTCGTTTCGGAATTAATGTCCGACAGTTTCTTGATAACACTTTCCCTTATCGATGGATAGGCAGAAGAGGTGCAGTAGAATGGCCAGCTCGCTCGCCGGATTTAAGTTCACTTGATCTTTTTTTGTGGGGCCATCTCAAAAATAAGATTTATGTCGATATGCCTGAAGATATTGAAACTCTAAAGGACCAGAAACGATTTAAAATGCAGTAAACGAATTTGAAAGACGACTTTATCATTGCCAAGCTGTAAATGGTGCACACTTTCAACACCTTCTATGAACTGTAGAGTGTAGTTATACAAAATTTTCAATTCGTAACAGATGAATATTGAGTTTAACTTTCAAACAATTTTTTACGTTTTAATCAAAATTTACTTATGCAAATGTATCAAAGTTTTACATCATTGAAAAGAGACAAACATTCTCTATCAAATGAGTACAATAAAGGGATACCTTTCCATTAAAAAAATTGAAGCATTATTCGTTGCGCTTTTGTCTTTTTTAAAAATAGTTATTTGGTATTGCCCTGTAATGTAGAACTAAACACTAAACAACGTTTATAGGAAACATTTTTCCATAAAATGCATATTTACTGAGATATATAGGATATTCCATACTTTTCGGACACACTGTATGTGTAGTGAAGTCAATCTGGGGACACACTGTACATTTTATACAAAAGGTATAGGTATATGGAAATAATAATTAATTGGTCCAGAGACTTAGAAGGGCCATATCAGACTTAAGAAGGTGTACTTGAATAAAGGATTAAACACTTCTTTCTGATGGACTGTAAATATTCTTGCCCCACACCCCTACTAACAGCCTAACTATTAATTTTGCCTGCGTGTTTATTGACCAGATTTCTGTGAATTTCTTGGTGCTTGAGAGACAGGGTTGAGAAATGTCGTTTGGTCTTAGTTTTGACCAGGCCAACGGTCAAAACTGGTTTAAACCGTCTAAAAATAGTTTAAACCTGTATCTCTGTAACATCAATATAACTGTAGGTTTTTCATAAAAGAACAAAGTAGGGAATTAAGTTCTAATTAATACAAAATGCCATAAGTATGTAGTTTGAGTATTTCTAATCAACTGACGAAGCTGCGGTGTGAAATCTTTAACACCCACGTGTCACTCC
This sequence comes from Ignelater luminosus, assembly GCA_011009095.1. Classification (NCBI taxonomy): domain Eukaryota; kingdom Metazoa; phylum Arthropoda; class Insecta; order Coleoptera; family Elateridae; genus Ignelater; species Ignelater luminosus. The sequence continues at coordinate 16,696 of VTPC01007521.1, forward strand.
GGCATTCCACGTGTGTGCACTCAGCATCCCAACCCCAAAGCGCCCCTCTCAGCCCTCTCGCTTAATCCACAGGTAGGCAAGTTAAAGTTTAAAGGTTTGTGATTAATTCTGAAAAATTCAGTTTTGACCCCCTGGTCAAAGCTACCCTGTTTAAAATCAGCCCAACTTTGGCTTGACGGGTTTTCAAGGTTTTTGAACTCTTACAAATCCTTGTGGGCTTTCGGGTTTCTGTATTGATCTTCTAAAGTCTCTCGAAAATGAAACTAACATCAAGAGCATCAGTTATTTGTTAAGTCTCAACAAACATTTGTCTTGCTGGCAAATAACTACTGCTGCAGAAAGATAATAGCACAACAAAAAACATTAATCATCTCATCATCTTTCTTCTAGTTTACAAATGATTAATCAAAACTTCGTGAGTATGCTTAATTAAATTAAATTCCAGTAATCTCGTATATGCAGTAACGAACATATCTATGGAGTTACAGAAACATTAAAGTTTTATCTTAAAATCTAAGAACGGATAATAAAGTTAAATATCATCTGAATATTAACTTCAAGGGTTTTTATTTTTCCTTTAACTTTTATTTCTAAATTTTAAACTACAAACAAGTTTCATTTAAAGAATTTACGTACTATGTATGCATTTCAACATAATCTTCAAAGAAAGAAACCTGTTGTCGTACTTCCAAGCTCTCTATGGCTTTGTTATAAAGTGGAGGAACCTTTTTCGGTATTTTTATATCATTATAAAATACTTTTGGGTTCAAACACACGGAAACTCTCCTTTGTCCCTTCTTTCATTTTATAAGTAAGTATGTATACAAAAACAGTATATTTCATAAATTTCCCTTTCGATATAAAATACAGAAGAATTTTTAAATCGTTGCCATACCATATTCTTGTTTGATACAATTTACTAAGATTCTAATTTTCAGGTATTTTTTACATTAAAAAAGAACTTGTATAAAGGACCAAACATAAGGTCAAGTTTTTATGTGTATATTCTCCATGTGTATATTTTCCATGTGCTGTAGTTATGTGCTTTTTCGAGTTAAACGTGATTTCTACTTTAGAGGTATACGGTGGATTTCCAAATTGGTGAAAAAAACAACGTCAAAAATTATATTTTGTTTGCTTTAAACACGATAAAAAGTGTATTTCAAACCAAACGCATTGAACATTATTATTATTAAAACCAGACAGGTATATCGCAAAAAACAGGCAAACGGAATAGATTGTTCGATTTTTAGCTACGTCTTGTTTGTGCTATTCACATTAAAAAGTGTTACTACATCAACTTTAATTTTGAAAACTATATCAAGATTTATAGTCGGACTGCAATATCACAAATAGAAAAGGTATGAAAGGTAGAGCTAATTAAATAGTGAAACAGAAGCGAGAATTCATTCAGAAAACCAAGAACGGATATGGATCCACAACACTAACAACAATGCTAAAGCTTTCTCAGTGGGTTCTAACGGGAAAAAGTCGAAAAAGAAGCATAATGCCCGTCACGGATGTCGGAAGATGTTCAAGCCCATAGCTCAAGTCGAAGACGGGGTGGTCCTACCTAAACGTACCTTAACCAAAAAGAAAAAGAAAGCTTACACAACCAAAAACTCTTGACGAGTTCAAAAGATGTCCAAAATTAAAGGCGCCAGAGCTAGGTCATAAGGAATCCACAGCCAATCCACGCAGCTTGGGGTTCTGGGTCTTTAAGATTCGAAAACGCTGTCAGCGATGCACCAGGGAAGATATCCACAAGTTGCGGCTGAAGCAGGGGCCGCCGGCATTCCTCATTAGGGCATAAATTTACGCGACACTGATGAATGCAAGCGTCTTTCAACACAAATCCGTAACACACAAAAACTAAATAGTGTTTACTGCATTATTTCTTTAACTGGACGAAATTAACCATAACAACAGTTTTTAGGGAAACTGTCAAAACGTTGAACATAAAAGATTATTGGGATCGAACACGGACACACGGAAGAAAAATAACCAAAAACTAGTTACACTTATCTCATGGGCACCCAGATGGTCACTTTACGCAATTCTTCAAGATAGAAGACAGAATACGGTGAATTCCCTTCACCTTCCATACCATAATTTGGATAAAATCCCTTAGCTTGCGAATCCTAGACGTCGTCCGCGAAAATCCGCGACTACCAATCCTATCGGAGCTCATTTCCTAGAGTTCACCAAAAATGCTCTACGGCAACCACAAAAAAGGTGAATTCCCAGCCGATAAATGTTGTGACAAAACATCTGACCCAAAACCTCACAAAGGTAACCACATAAGTCACATCGTTGTCCCCTGAAGGGAACAACTCGTCTCGTTAAGAGACTAAGTTCGACTCTGACTAGAAATTCTGAATGATTTTACACATGGCAAATTTGAAACAATAAAAGAAGCCGGTTGTACACTATACCAGGAAACAAAACACAAATGATGCATTACAAATGAAAAATTACCAGTCGTAATTATTCCCATTTAATTCGATCTTTTATAAAACCAAACTCGGCATTTCTTCCAGCAGACCAAGCCTAAATGTAAATAAACCATTCCCCGAAACGATAATGAAATAAAAATACACTCGAAACATATAAACAATCCCGAGTTAGAGAGAAACACGTTTGCCTAATAAAAATTGCAGATTAAATTTCATAAACGAAACCTAAACAAAACTATCTTACAGCACAAAAATGACCTCATCAGCTATAAAGGAAACATAAAACAATTTATTGAATACGTTTTATGATGAAATAAAATAATGAATTTGAATGAAATGCAAATACGCAAATGTTAAATTTAATGCTTAAAATGCACACAAAGATCCACTGAGTTCACAAAAAAAGGTAGATCTGCACATAATTTTCATTGACATTTAAAATAATGTCACAGGCTGTCAGTGTCACTCTGGTCTTATGGTGGTACTTTTGTTGATGAAATAATGTTTGAAGGAGAAACTGTATTTTATGTATGTAGCTTTGGAAATGGACTTCTTCAACTGTAAAGTGTTCTAGAAAGAGCAACTCGTTAAAATAAGCACATTTTTGAAGTTTGTTTGGGAGGTTTTCTTTTGAACAAAATCTAATTGATTTGCTCTATCTAATGCGCGTTGTGGAGAGTCCTAATCCATAAATTTTTAAATTCTGCCAACAGTGAAGATTACTTGCAGTGATGGATAAGATACAATAATATTTTATCTAGATACAGATAAAGATAAAAGAATATTTATTGTATCTAGTAAGAGATACAAGATAAATTGTCTAAAATGTATCTAGTTACAGATAAATGAGAGTGCTAAATGTATTTAGATACTATTTATGTTGTAATCAGAAATTTAGTGAATAAAGTTAACTCTTTTACTAGATTTATTGAACAACTTGTGTACATAATGAACTTACACTGATGTGAATTACAAAACTCATTGCTATAAATTATTTTTACCAGGAAAGAAAAGATAAAAGCAGGTTTAAAAATCAAACTGTTTACAAAACTGAAACATTTTCTAATTATCTAAGTAAAAATACATTTGCCATCAAAGATACAGCTGAGATGTATTTAGTTACACATACAAGATACATTTTCATAATTATATCTCGATTCAGATACAAGATGTAATAATCGTATCTAGATACAGTATTTACATACTTTGTATCTAGATAATACTCATCACTGATTACTTGTTGTCCATTGACATTGAGGAACCCAACCTTTTCTCATAGAAGTGCAACATACATACGTATATTAGGGTGTCCCGTCCTTATACGAGAAAATTTTTTTTCGACCTACACTATCGCAAGAGGTATCAAAATTTGCGTAATTTTACACAGATTACGAAAAAAATAAAAAAATTGGAATTGCGTGTCATCTTGAGGGCTCTACCACACTTTGAAGTTTTGTAAATTTTACATATTTACCGTATGCCTAAAATAATACGAAAATCAAGTTTAAAAGGTATTTTATTATTAAAATTAATGAGACAAAGCATAAGAAAACAAAATAAACAAAATAGAGCTTTATAATGAATCACAAAACTTAGAATTTAAGATTATTTTTGTGTCCAAAATTTGGCATTTCTGCTCGAGATTGCAACTTGGTTCTGATAAAGCCATCTCTAGAAGTAGCGTCAGTTACACTTTGTGAGACCTCTGTTAACAGTTTAACACATCTTTCCACAGATTGTGTGTGACAAGTAAAGTCAACAATATCCAAGCTCTTGTCTTTTGCCATGACTTGAAGGTCTTCATTAGAAATATGTCGAAGAACCGGTGTGGTGGTGTAACCTGACACTCATGCCACACAATAATCTCGGTGTAATCTTTAGCAGAGAAGTTAATTTTTGGAGGTTTAAATATCCTGCGTTTTGCGCTACTTTCAGCTTCGCTAGCTTTTATTATTCTTCGCAATGCCAGCTCCCGAATGTGGTCTCTATCATCAAACAACATACTAACAAGTAGGTTTTCTGAGTGTGCAAAAAAAGCATTTCTTTCGATAACAGAATCCACAACAGACCTCAGATTTTTGGGTAAAAATCGAAAGTACATAATTAGTTGAAAAATGTGTTTGGGTCCGTGCTTAAGAGATGTATTTTGCTTGATTAGGAACAAAATCGGAGCGTATATTTTAACCACATAGTTGACAAGCAATTGCAAATTTTTTGATGGATTAAAAGTACTTACGCAAAGTCTGAGTATACGATTAGCAGAAGTAAGCCATCTCGAGTGTACCATTTTTCCAGGTTGACGGTTTGCCAGATCAAGAGGACAGGAACCGGTTGATACAGCTTGACATATCTCATAAAGATATTTTTGATCCGCACATAGCTCGTCGACCACATTTTTTGGCAAGCCAGGCAAATTACCAACCACAGCACAAAAAGACGCCGTGGTTTTATTTTCTCAACCAGCTAATTGTTTTTCAATAGGTCCAGAATATTCTCTAGGACCCGAAGTACAACCATCTAAGATCAAGAATAAATGACGAAGGAGTAACTCATTGGCATGAACCAAACAAACACACCATTGTAATGGTCTCTCTAAATACTCCTCTAAATATTGAATCACGCCACCCTTCCAACCGGTGTTAGTTGCTGTTCCATCACATCCAACGCAAATCACGTCATCTAAATTCCAATCTTGACCTTCTAGTAAAGCTGTGATCGAAGTAAGAATTCTCTTTGCAGTGCCACGACTTGGCGTTGTGTGTCCCAAATAAACTGATCCAGGTTCTGCTAAAACTGAGATGTGCTCTTCTAAAACTTCTTTGCGATGGTAATTGTCTTGTCTTTTCGCCCATCAAAGTAAATGATTTTTATAACAATGCCTCCAATATCTTTTGAAGCCTCTGTCCGTGCTTTAAATGCAGCTCTGTGGATCTTGTTTTTATAATAACCAGAGTTAAATCTTTGGCAGAAACCAAGCCGACGTCAGCCAAAACCGTAGAAGCAACAGCAGCAGCAGATCGCGCCGATAAACCGTATCTATCACAGACCTTAGCAACTGTTGGTAAAGGCAATGTATTCTGATTTGCCGTTAAAGTGAATGTGTCTCTATCCAGGGCGTGTTTGTCGGGGATGCCTCTGTTGTCGGATACGTTTTTGGGGAAGGCTCACGCACCTAATCTTCATCATAATTTGCTGAGACAGAATCGGTTTCTTGAATAAAACACGACTTTTTTGCTGCCCTTATTGACTCTTCAGTTTGTCTCTGCTGTCGTTTCATTAATCTAGCCGTTTCTTTCTTATCAACGCCGCTGATAACCATTTTCCTATCATTCCTTTGATCCAACAAAAAACTTCTCTCATTGATGGGAACTTTCTTAGGTTTTAAAGACAAACAAGATTCAAATGAAGTGCATTTACAAGCAGCAACGTCGAAAAGCTTCTCCGATGAATCTAAAAAACACTTTTGTTTGTTTTCAAAACTAGCATTCCGCTTGCTTTTGGGGCATCTTTTCAAATTGAGGTTCTTTTCGAAATAGGATTTTAGTAATTGAATAACTCGTTCCTTAGTTACGATTGGAATCGAAGCTTTGGTCCAAATATCGCTGATCTTTTTAGAAACATTTGCATATATATTTGAATTGGATGGATCCTTTCCGTTATACTTCAATTTCAGGTTGTTCTTGACAAATAAAATAAATTTAATGACGTCCCTTAGAGTTGGTAGCTGCCGATCGTTAAGTTCTTTGTATGGTCCCAATATAGCACAAGTAGTCTCACTACGCCTAGAACTCATTTTTTAAATATCACAAAATCCGCTTATTTAATACTGCAACAAACGCAACTGCACTTTTATAGCATAAAAATTACTTTGACTACGAAGGAAATACTCGCGAGGCAAGTCAAGACATTTCTCGAAACAATTTGCAGGTTGAAACCTAACAAATTTGAAGTCTCTGGTAACGTGTTGTTGCATGCAAATCAAAACGTCGTGTATGTATTACACCTAAATAGAAGAAAAAGTAATTATTTTTTTTATATTTAGTTCAGGAGCCGAAATTAAATATCACCATAAAAATAACAATTTTTCAAAACTTTGAAAATCGGTAGAACCCTAAAAATGTAGTTTTATTTTATTTTTAAAATTATTTTGATAATCTACGATAAATGACTCAAATTATAAGAGGCGTTGTGTTAACGAAATCAAAAAAAAATCTTTTCGGGACACACTAACATACATATAAGAAATATCTTATCGTATTGTTGACATAATGTTATTTTCATTTATAGCCAAAGGCCGCGGAAGTGGGGTTGCAGTTACAACTCCTGATCATTTTTGGGGGTTGCGCCGCAACCCCTGTTCAGAACATAAAAAAAGATAAAACAAAATACCTAACAAAAACACGAGTACGAATCCAGCAAGTTTTTGGAGCAATAGATTAAAATTGTCTTCTTTAATTTACACAGATTTAAATATTTTATACAATTGTTATACTAATAGTTCAATACATATTATATGACTTATATAATGTTTGTCACATAATTATGCATTTTCTTTACCTAAACCACCCCCCTCCTTCTTCTACTCCGGTCAATCAAATTTCGCAACTTCTCTCGAAAAAATGTTCCGTGGCCTTTGTTTATAGCGAGTGTCTTACTTCTACATTTCCACCCAAAAGACGGTGCATACGCGTTTTTTGACCTGTTTAAGGTAAACACAATAATATACAATGCCTGAGCTATTATAACCTTATTCTCATTTCGGTTCTAATTTAATTTTAATTATTCTTTGAGTCATTCCATACTATTATACATTTCTCAGAAAAGAATTTTTAAGAAGTAGAATTAATAAACTGAATTCTTTAATTCAATGTTTAAAGGTTTAAGGTTATTCTGGAATAAATAATAATAAATATTATTTATATAAAAATAGGGTAAAGGATGCAGTTGCTGACACTGCTGTAATTACTGACACTGTTCTTATCTCAGTAACAATTGGACGAATATTGGCGACATTTGATTTTAAGTTTTGGCCTATTTAGGATACTATGGCAATTTAGATATTAAAAAAGGAGTCTGTGATAAACGCGGTTCAATTTTGAACTGCCCATCTCGTTGCTTTAGAGTTGAACGTTTTACTTTTTGATATTTCATGTTGTGTTTGTTCGATAAACCTCGCCTATTTCTTTCCTATACTTATGTAATTGACTTTATTTCTTTCTTTCCTTATTTACTTAGAAAAAAAACACAAAAGGACAGCCGTAGTGTCTATAACTAAACCTGCAGTGCCAACACCTAATCTTGGATGTCAGTAAGTAGCCTCTACAGTTCCAAGTGAATTTTTCTTATTACTATTCCTTTTCGATGCACAAATCTTTTTTAAACATCAAACCGATATTTAAAAACCCATTTTAGGACAATATTTTTATTATATAGAAAATAAATAAATTTAAATAAAAAATCTATGCTTAAGATGTCAATAACTGCTGTATCCTATATTTTATTGCATTAAGAATGATGCTGGTAATCGTGCTTAGTAGATTTAAATGATCAACCTTCAATTGCATTTGCTTCTGTACAAACAATTGCAGGTCGAAAAAACTTTAATAAAATACAAAAAAGTAAAAGGAAACAACTGAAAAGTAAACGTACACATGTATCTAATAAACAAACACATATCTGGTTTATCATTCACTAAATTTCATGTTTTAACATTAGAAATCGTTTATTGAAGATCAGATATAGCGCCAAATACGTTATGCACTGGTTTTTCCGCTACTGCATTAATTTCACAAATAATCACCAAAAAGATACATCATTTTATTATTCACAAATAATCTTCAGAGTTCATGAATGTGAAAGTGAAAATAAGATCAGAAAGGCGTAATCAATAAGCAAAGGTGTTATTCTTACACGATAACGCTCCTTTTTTTATCTGTCCATTTGATATGTGACACAGCAACTAAATTAAGGTGGGAAACTTTACACCTCGTTCTCCTTAAAGTTGAGACTTATTCCCAAGCGATTTCTACCTGGTTGAACAACTTAGAAAGTAAGAGGGAAGCGATTCATCCTGAAAGAAGTAATGAATACGGCGGCGCTAACTTGGTTATACACAGTTAGCCAGAGCAAGTTAGCTGTTGAGATTCTCAAGTTTCCTGAATACATCTATATGATATTACGGTAATTAAACAAGGATTGTTTTGATCTTCTTTAAAATATTTAGCTCCATTTAACAAGATTTAAAAGTAGGCATACTATCGAGAGCAACTGAAAGAAAATGGTCCATATTTGCTATGGAAATGTTAATTTATTAGTGTATCTGTTGCTTAATAACCATTAAACATGTCAAAAATTATTTCAAATCGGTTTAGTAAATTCACTTTTCAAGTATATAATTGAATTTTGAAGCTTAATTCACACAACTAAAATATGACAAAGAAGTGATGGTCGTCAATGTCGTTAACATTCAATTCCTCCTGATAGTACATAATATTACTAACTCACGTACCGTAGGCTGATTCTATCAAATAAATTTGAAATTTTACTGATACAAAGTAGAATTTACATCGGATTCTTTCGAATTACGTGTTTCGCACGTATAACCAAATCTGAATTTTAGTACTGCTCTTCACTTTTATATGTGCAAAAAAATTGTCAAGCACTTTTCTCATAACGTCCTCGTTAAACGTGCAATAAACGAAACGATTTTGATGATGTATGGGTAAGGTCTTTGGTGCCCTATAGGATGAACCAGAAAACACTTAACTTAAACAGACTATAAAAATGTTTCAGTAATCAAAGTGGTCCTCTGCACGCACAAGAAAAAGATTTATTAACGGATATAAAATTTTCTCTTTAGGAGTTTAATATTGTCCACCCTAAAATTGGTTATTTGGAATTTCAGTCGTTCCTTTCTTTTAGTGTTTTAATCTCTCCAAGTTTAACAATCTGTATGCGAGCAGAAATGATAACTAACCGTTTCCGGTTGATTCTTAAAAATAATGTGAATATAGATATCTCTCTTGCTTGGCCTACTTGTGAAAAAAGGGTTCACAAAAGTAACAAAAAACCACTGAAACATTTCGCTGGTACGACAATGACGGCGCGGTGTTCCCTTTAGCGTTTCTTATCTTACTCTTCAACATAAAGATTTTCTATGCTTAACCTCTAAATTTCCCCCTTATACACTTCAATAAAATAGGTAATAAAACTTTAATAGTGATGTTTATGGATTACATAAATTTTGCAATAATACCAGGCAGCAAAAAAATAGTATTTTTATCGTGCAGAGTTAAATTCGGTTCTATAAAACTTTATATACTCATTCTCTTCTTTTATTTAATGATCCTGTTTATAATTTATAATATAATGGAATTAAGTTTCAGTTTTCCCTGTTATCTAAACAATCGTAAACAAAATGTGAGATAATTATATGTTTTGCATGCTTCATCTCGAGCTAATGTTTGAAACAATTAACACAAAGGGTAAATTTAATGCTTTGTAACGTTTGTTAGGGATTAGTTCCACCCCATGCATCCAATCCATTCCCGGAATACGACTTTTGAGATTTCTAGGATTGTATTGTAGAAATACAAATTAAGGCGACTGTTTAATAGTAGTAGTAAATAGCAGTTGTGCCGTTAATTTGAAATCTCGTTTCCATTGTTAGCACGAATTCAGTTTCTTTTTTCTTTTCAAAATTAAACTTTTCGTACAAACAAAATTTTACATTGTTTTTTGTGATAGATTATACAACTAAAAAAAATCTTAATAACAAGAGAAATAAAATATCCCGTATTGCCATTATTCAATAATAAAAGATACTCCTCTCAAGAAAAAGATCATAAAATACAAGGTACAAAGGATTTACGATCGGCGATTGTAATCTATTTTCAACAAAGTGTTAAATCTTTTCAGTTGTTTGTCTTTAAAGACAAACAACTGAAAAGAGATTAAGCAATCAACCAGAAGAGTCTATACTTAGCACATCAGCAAACGTTTAACAATAAATAATTATATTACTGTAGTACGTTTGTGTTAATATATACGGTGTCTCGTTTCGGTTAAAAACAAGTCAGAAAATTCTAATTAAATGCATTGTTTTTGATGTACAGGATGTCAAAGTGTTATTTAAGCCGTCCCTTTCTCTTTGGAGAAATTATAGGTTATAAAATTCTATGAGAAGATTGGTGCATTTAGTTATAATAACATGGCACAAAAATTCTATTTTAGAACTTCACATTATTTCCAAGAAATTGAAGAAGCAAAAAACTCGTTAATACTTAATGTGCATTGTGAAGATTTTCTAAAACCGAATTTAATTTTAAAATAATAATTGTACGAGAAAGATGCAAATCAACTCTTTCTACCAGATTGAGTATAGTTTGTAAAAATAACAAGATTACTCACTTATTTAGTGGTGTAAAGCATTTTTCTAAGAACCGTGCTTGCCCCTGGTTCTGTCCCTGGACGACAATAGAAATTTGTGAAACATGCCTTATAGTAACAAGTATTCAGAGAATTTCGCCTCGATATCACATACCGTATTCAAAATATGTAAAGGAAACAGAGCAAATTCTAAATAAAACTTTGACACCCTGTATCATGAAAACAACGCATTTGTGTACGTATGTTTATTAGGACTTTTTAAACTTTCATTTTGACTTAGACTATGTGATACTAGTGGATTAGCATGTAATCAAAGTGAGAGACCCAAGTATACTCCTTTTAGTCCAGGAAGAATAGACATCAAGATAATTTGTGACAGGCTAAATTTTCTCATGTACATAGGTATTGCGGTCTTTAATAAGATCAGAGAGTTCCCCCGTGATCCGTGTACCGCTGGGTTTTTGCGAATATCTCGAAAACAGTGAACTTTACGACAAATTCATAGCTGACAAGATTTATAGCTGAGACAATTTCCTACAAAGAAGGCTAAAACTTTTGTTTGTAGGAGTAACCGTTCACGATATTGACAAAGAATCGCGAGTGCATAGAACTGCTAGTGTCATACTAGTGACTATATGCACTCTCTTCCATACCACCATAGAAGTCTAGTACCAGGTGGGTTTTTTTTATCACGTGGTATCCCCAGTAGGCCTAACCCACGGTTTCTGAGTTTGACAACGACAAGTAATTCATGGTGATATGGTGAAATGAATAATTAATTATTATTCACTTAATAAAAGTTGAATGAATAGATTTCTTCATCTTCCGACAATGATTCTTCAGTCTCCAAAGATTTAACCAGGAAAGATGATGGATCCATGTCATCGTCAATCTATTCTTTAGTCAAGGGAAATATAAAAGATTGTCCTCCTATTCCGACATAAGTATATATTTATATAAGTTAGAAGCATGCGTTTTTCCATTACACTATACATAAAAAAATATGCTTATGTGGAGAGAGCGCGAAGTCATCAACAACTCTCTATACAGGGTCGCTAAAAAGTATGGAAACACGCTACCCCCGCAGAAACGGTAAGAGATAGACAAATGAAATTTGGAGAGCTTAAAGTAGGTATTTTTAGCCATGGTTTGCGGAGGTAATTAAAAACAAATCTTCAATTGTTTTTTCGTACGGTCGCCATCTTCAATTTCTTTAAATGGATCACCTTATATATGACTCCATATCTCGATAGGGATTTTAAAGGTGAACTCAACAATATAAGAGTTGCTATACTTATCTTGAAAGGTTTTGGAGATAAACGCTATTCTTTGATGCAGAAATTCACTTGAACTTTTAATGAATTTTGGTGTTTTCCGAGAAAAGAGCCAAGCGTACGAAAACAATCGAAGAGGCAAAAATCGTTCTTATGAAATAATATGATTGTATTAGATTTTAGAAACTTCTACAAACAAAGGCGTTCTAAAGATTTAACTGGTCCCCACCTCCTAAGTGTAAATATATCAAGTGATTAAGAAAAATATCGTCAAAGTAGCCCATGGAAAAAAATACGCGTATTTGAAGTCAGCTCTGATTATCATATGTATGTGTAGAACTATTGCTATGCTGTTGAACTACTAACAGGAAATTCGACAGTGATATCTTTATTGAATTTGGTAATAAATTGTTGATAAGTAATAAACAGTCAACTTTATCATTAAATAGGATGCGATATATGACCTTCATCTTTATTTAAACATGATCTAACTTTGTTTTTGAAACTTAAACAAAAACAGTTTCCAGCGTAGCTGATGAATCATTTCTTTCTTTGAAGTTGTTGGCTATTCTTTGTCGATGGTTTTCTATATCACAAAGACGTGCACTAAAAATTCAGTTTGTTGTACATTTTTAATATTTATCCTACTTCTTACTCCTTTACTTTTTACGCTGCCCGCTTCTTTGGACAAGTCTAGAATGTGACGAACAGTTTTACTAAACTTACCAAAATGAAACACCATTTCAGGAAATTCTTCTTGATATTCTCAAACGCACCTCGTACAGAATAAATTCACTGGCCATTGATTTTTTGTTTGTTTTTAAAATGATTTCTAACAATCAGTGTTCGTAATGATCAGTGAAAATCATAACTTTAGAAATTTAAGCAGTTAAAAAATCACGGTTTGATAAACTGGTTAAAAACTCATAATTTCGAAGAATATTAAAAGTAAAGATCAAAATACGCGCATCTCTTCTTTTAACCTTGTTGTTAGGTCAGGTTTTTACCTTCTCTCAAAGCATGTTTGAAGAGAACGGTCGAACGCCGTTTTGCACTACGTCAGCTACGGTGGTTTAAGATACAGTTTTGCTTTCAAAAGCGAGTATCGAGAACAAATTGCAAATAAATAACATCCTTGATAAAAAGGCGTTGCAATTTGTACAGGCCGTCGATATGTGAGGTACTCTTTTCGATTAGCTTTTGTAAAAAACATCGAACAAAATGTACTCTATGGCAAGGAACGTAAGTTCTAAAAAAATGTTTTTTGATAATACTGAGTTGAAACTCACTTTGTTTTCTATCAGAACTTTAATAGGCGAGTTTACAAAACTTTGGTTATGCCAGCACATTTCAATACAAGCAAAATAAAAAAATAATTAAATCGTGAAATTACGCTAAAATGACTTAAGAAACTTCTTAATTTTTAATTACTCCAGCAACTACTAATAAGTCACCCTAAATTGTTTCTAACTAATGCTGTTACTCTATCTTTCGGAGTCTTCGTACGCTCACTGCTGACCAGTTCTAGTTGCAATTCAGTCATATCTATTTACAAAATTCTAAGGACAAAGCTACCCTTTATCATGTTATTGTTTAAAAAACTATACTACTTGAAATATAGCAATATCAAAATCAGTAAACAGTATATTTATAATAGCTACTAGTAAATGCTAAAGCATAGAAAAAATTGCTACGTTACTTGTAAAAGCTAGATAATAATCAATTAACATAATGTTAAAGTTCATAATAATATCCATCCAGTTTCTAAAGTGGTACTTCGTTATCAAATTGTGTAGGATGGAAGACGAAAAACAATCTCTCTAGGTAACAATAACATAAAACCAACATGAATTCATTATTTGGCAATGTTCTAAAACTTTATATTGCAAGAATCAACAGCATTAAAAGCTTTAAAAAGTAGATTCTGAAAGTGTACAAATATTAAATTTATGTAGCACTTGATAAAGGACGACCGAAACTGAAAATCACTTAAAACGTTTCGCCACATAATTTTCCCTTTAAACTCCCAAAAACAAAGTTAACATTCCAAACAACAATGTCAAACATTTTGTTGGTCAAGGACGTTTACTTTCAACTACAGAGTTCTGCCTTAATTAACGTACCTAACAAAAACAAATACAGCAATTGCTAAGATGTTTAAACATTATTACGAATGTATGTTACCTCTCTATGTGCTAGACTAACACCGGTGTAACCTATTTGCACACCTACCCAAATATTATTTTAGTTGCACATATTTAATGAAAGCGCCAATACAAATAATTCATAAAAAATTGTTTTGATGTAATCCTTTTTTCAAATTTAGCCCAAAGCATTTTTTAATAATACACCAAACTGACTTTCAATTAAAACGAATTAAGCTCTTTCCATCCAGTGGATGGATAACTCATGGGAACTCTCAATTGTAACTGGTTCCTCTGCAACACGATGTTCACTGAGAGAATTTTGTTAAAGCTCGAATAAGTCAAATCTAAGTTTCATTGTAACAGACCACTAACTCAAAGCTTAGTACACTAAAATCTAAATAATAACGAAACTTACTTGTGATATGTGAAAATTGTCTTAGCTTGCGCTAAATTTTCATAAACACATTAACGTCTAAAATGGTCTTAAAAATCTAAAAAATTCTTTATGGGATTTTATAAAACTTCAAGTATCCTAGAAATGCAAGAAAATCCTTGATGGTTTAGGTTTTTTGTCTGTAATTTAGAGGTTCTTCAGGGCTGCTAAACATCTCCAAAGTTTGAAATAGTGATATAATTTACAACGTTTAATTTAAATGCTAAGACTGCTCCATTTATTGATATGTAGTTTCGATCGTGTTTCAATGTCATTTCGCAACAAGTCAACAAAATGATAAATCTTGGAATTTAATTATTATCTACGTATTTAAACATCAGAGAAAAAAGAAGTTTATATTTGACTTTATCTGATATAGAGAAAAGATATCAAAATTTGATGTTTCTCTTGGTGTGAATAGAATGAACTCAGTAAACCTTCCAAATTTTCGGAAATCTACAATGTATTTATCCTTATCTAGGCACAGCTAACTGTACACGTCCAGTAACCACCAGAAACAATGCTGGTTTACAAAAGAAGACAGGCTGTATTTGTTCAGAGTCTACCTTACCGGCACCTTAGTTTGCCTTCAAATTCTTTAAGAAGAACACCGTTGAGAGAGCTCAAGAAGTGTTTCATGGAGCTACAATGACAATGATTGTAGCTTTTAGGATTGAGGATGTATATACGTATGCATTGTTGCATTTACAAGCAGGGTTGGAGATACGCTACACTACAATCTTTTCTCTCTGGGCACCGGGTATCTTGGGGATGGTGAAGACCTTTTGTTCGTTACCAATTTCAATTTATTTTACAATAACTTTACCATAATTACTCAGATTAATACGGAATGTCTGAGTCTTATATATTGCTATTTCAATGTCTTCACTCTACAAGTTGTACCGAAAAAAATGTTTACCCACTTGTCTTTCATTTTCTTCTAAAAACCAATTTTCCATGTGTCTTAACTATACCGAGGAGGCCAAGTGAAAAATCTTAAAAACGCTATTTTTCGTTGTGGGCGGTTCTTACGCATTAAGTTAATCTTTTTTCATTTTTAATCTGTATACCTACAAAACCTTACCGTTATCAATCAAGATGCCTACTTTAAATATTCAAGATACTTGAATTTTAAGAAAATCTGTAATGATCACAGTAAATACTTTAATCTGACAAGTTGCCTAAAATGAATCTTTTCTTCAATTTTACATAAATGGCCTTTTTAAAAAGTTTATTGCCTATTTTAATCCTTTCTCTACTTTGTTATAAGTTCACTTCTATTTTGAATTTTCTGTTCCTCGCAAAACGCTTTTTCGACCTCTAAATCCGTCTTTCTAAATACTCAATTTGCGTGTGTATTCCTCTAGTTTTCCTCAGTTTAAACTACAGTCGGCTGTTTTTTCACTACTTTTTTTTAATTATCTGCTTGTTTACAATCTACTCGATTTAATCACAGGTATTGGGTAAATATGCTGTGAGTTAAAGTAGCATGTGGGTGGTCCCGTCCTTCATCAGTCCACCTTGAGTTAGTCGACGAGGTCTTCCGGCCAGCTTTGGTTTAGTCTTCTATCTATATGGGCTTGACTGGTTAAGGCGTGAATTAGGTCATTTGTATGGTTGGTGTTCCGTTGTTTGTATCTGGTAGCCTGGGGTCTTACTATATCCTTGATGAATGGTATGTTGAGGTCTTCATGGAGGGTCTTGTTGCAGACATACCAAGGTGCGTTTGTTATTATTTATAATATTTTTGATTGGAATCGTTGTAAGATGTTTATGTTTGATGGCTTCGCACATCCCCAAAGTTCACTGACATATGTCCATATTGGTTTTAATATGACTTTGTATATAGCTAGCTTATTTTCTAGAGATAACTGTGATCTTCTGTTGATAAGCCAATTTATCTGATGGATTTTGAGGGTTAGCGTTGCTTTCTAGTTTTAATATGTGCTTTCTATGTCAGTTTCTGATTTAAGTGCAATCCCAGGTATTCGTTTGTCACTGGTATACAGTGTGTCCAGTTTAAAATGACCTACATCGGGATATTGGAAACGGTAATGGATACAAGGTTGGTTAAATAGGGAAAAAGTTTCGTATTTATATGCCAATGAATAATCCATGGTTACATTGACAAATATCTGCCCCGTTTCAAAGGTACAGGGTGAAAATCAAAACAGTGCATTTTCTAAAATCCTGATTTATTTATTTGTTATTAAATGTACAATATTTTCAGAAACTAAATAGCGACTAATGAGGATTTAAAAAACAACTTCAAAAAAATACTAGGTCGTCTAGATTTCACGTATTAGCATCCAACTTTTGTTTTTTTTATGGGCGCCATATTGGATTTTTACATTTTTAAAATCGTCATAAGAAGAGCTTTTCAACCATGTAAATATGACTATGTTTAGAGAAGGGAAAGTACAAAAAAATACAAAATTAAGATTTAACCAGAGTAGGCCTTGAGGTTTGCAATAATTTGCAAACAAATGAGTGAGTGAGTGAGACAGCAGATTAGATGGGGATTTAATGTCTGGATAGGTATAATTGGTAGTCACATCGTTGGACCATTTCTCTTCAATGAAAACCTTAATTCTGAAAGATACCTTCACCTTTTACAAACAAATGCAGCAGATCGTCTCATGGAGCTTCCCCTTGCAACCCTTCAAAACATGTTTTTTCAGCAAGATGGGGGACCTACACACAATGCTTAAATAATTACGAATTTTTTAAATAATGAATATCCTGACCATTGGATTGGAAATCGGGGACCAATAAGATGGCCCGCAAGGTCACCAGATATTACGCCTCTTGATTTTTTTTGTATGGGGTTATCTAAAAACTTAAGTTTATTCACGACAATACGAAACAGTGGATGCCTTACAAAAGCGGTCATTGAAGCAGTAAACAGAAGTACTCCGTTGATGCTAAGACAGTCTTGTGAAGCAGTTTTGAATCGGTGTAGAAGGTGCATACAGCAGAATGGAGGTTTATTTGAACATTTATTAGATTAATATTAATTAAAATTAATTTAATTAGTATTTTCACTCATTTGTCTGCAAATTATTATTTGGGAACCTCAAGGCCTACTATAGTTAAATCTTAACTTTGTATTTTCTTATACTTTCTTTTCTCTAAACATAGTCATATTGTACATAGTTGAAAAGCTATTTTTATGACGATTTTGAAAATGTAAAAATCCAGTATGGCGCCCATAAGAAAAACAAAAGTTGGATACGAGTACGTGAAATCTAGAAGGCCTAGTATTTTCTTGAGGTCGTTTTGGAAATCTTCATTAGTCGTTATTTAGTTTCTGAAAGTAGTGTACATTTATCTCTAATAACAAATAAATAAATCAGGATTTTAGAAAATGCACTTTTTTGGTTTTCACCCCGTATCCTTGAAACGGAGCAGATAATTGTCAATGTAACCATGGATTATTTATTGGAATATAAATACAAAACTTTTTCCCCATTTAACCAACCTTGTATCTATTATCGTTTCCAATATCCCCATGTAGGTCATTTTAAACTGGACACACTGTATACTGTTGATTTATTGTTATCCCAAGACAGAATTTGTGCTGACTTTGAAGTATTAACCATAATTTTACATTTTGTGAGCCATTCTTCTAGTAAATTAAGATAGTTCTGGAGTTTGTTAGATGCAATTATTGGGCTTTCGTCTGTTGCGACGATTGCTGTATTGTCTGCAAAAGTACCAATTTGTGCATCTGCTGTATATATTAGGTATATGTATGGCCCACGCACACTTTCTTGTGGTACCCCTGCTTATATTGGATGGTAGTTAATTTGATCTTTGTTGATTTTGATATCAGAATATCTTTCTGACAAGCATGATTTAAGAATTAGATAAAGCTGGCTTGAAAGCAATTGTTTCAGTTTGACAAGAGGCCTTTGTGCCACACCTTGTCGAAAGCTTGTTGTATATCAAGAAAGACTGCCGCACACATATTCTTATCTTCTATGATATCTCGTATTGTATTAACTATTCTGTGGCATTTCTGTATGGTGGAATAGTTTTCTCCGAAACCAAACTTGTGCGATGGAATTAGATTTAATGTTGTAATTTCCATTTTCAGTTGTTTCAGCAAACTTCTTTTAAAGATTTTGGAAAGTAATAGGAGCAGGTTCATGGGTCTATATGATGTAACTTCAGTAGATGGCTTTCCAGGTTTAGCAATCATTAAGATTTGGGCAAATCTCCACTGAGTTGGGTAGTGGCATATATGAAGGATTCTGTTGAAGATGGTGGTTAGAAATACAATGGCTCATTTCGACAGATGCTTTAGTGTTTTTCCAGAGGCTTTGTGGGAGTTGGTGACTTTTATTTCAGATAGTTTTTCACTTGGTGTTATCGATTTTAGTAGACGTGACAGCTGGCATGGCGTATCAAAAAAGTGATTAATTTGTTCGTCTTCGTGATTATTCGCAAAAGTAATTACTTTTTCCAGATGTTCCGCAAAAACCTTAGCTTTCTCTTCTGTTGACCTTGGCCAGTTGCCATTGTCTTCTCTTAATGGGGAAAAATTGGTTGAACTGATCTTTTTAACTTTTTAGTTGCTCTCCATAGTGATAGGTCATGAGGAGGTAAGACGTTTATGTAGTACTTGAATGAATCGTTTTTAAAATTGTGAATGGCTTGGTGGAGTTTGTGGGTAAGTCTGTTAAGAATAGTTTTGTCATTTGCGTTTCTTGTTCTTTGTCAGATTCTGCGAGCTCTACGTTTTTGAAGTACCAATCTTTTATTTGTAAAGGAATGTTATTAATGTCTCTTCCTGGATTTTGTTTAGGGGTTACCTTCCATGCTGCATATTGTATTATAGTAGTAAAGTGATGAATTGCTTCATTGATGTCTGCCTGTTCTTTCAGGTTTATATTTAAGTTAATATTGTCATATTTGATGTGTTGGTAGATACCCCAATTGGTTTGTGTATTACATATGTTAATCTGGGCATCGTTGTATTATATAGAATCTGAGTACTCACTGTTAGTATGATGGGGCTGTGGTCCGAGCTTAAGTCGTAGCAGGATTTTATGTGGCAGTGGGTGGTAGGTATTCTGTTGATGACCGCAAAATCTATAAGGTCGGGTATTCTGTTCCTGTCCGTAGGTCAATAGGTGGGTTCCCCGGCTGATAGGTAAACTAGATTTTGTTGATGGATAGCGTTTAGTAGATTTTTACCTTTCTGCGTAATGCGTCGTGACCCCCCATGTAGTATGTTTGCATTCCAGTCTCCTGCAATGATAAAGTGAGAACCAAGTGAACTTAGGAAGTCTTGGTACTCGTCGGTTGTGATGAGATGTCTGGGAGGACTGTAGATTGCTGCTGTTGTTATTGGCCATAGAAGTCCTTGTATTTTTTATCTTAGTACTTTGAATTTTGTCAGTTATGTACGATTTTAAGCTAAAGTGGTTTATGGTATTCTTAATTATTACAGCTGAACCTGCATGAGCTTCACCTTCTGGATGGTTGGTTTAGTATACTGTGTAAATAGTATGGTATCTTTACCACTGTTCTGTCCGTGGAGTGACTTTCTGATATTAATAAGATATCGATTTTATTAACTTTTACGAAAATGTTGATTTCTTGCGTGTGGTTTAATAGCCCGTTTGCATTCAAGGCTGCTATTCGTAGTGATTTAGACGTTAGTCAGTTATTTTGTTGATTACTGTGCTTAGCATGTTAAGAATCATGCTATTCTGACTTAATAATTGAGTAAATAAGTTTTTAAATTCATTAAAAAATTTGTTCATTATCTTTTCGATATTATTTTGTCTGTTGTCTGTGATTGGTGTGTTAGGTTGATTAGGAACAGCTTGGGCATATGTTTGGCTTACATTCTGTTGGGGGTTTGGATTAGGGTTGTTTCTGTTGCTTATGTTTGGTTGGTGATGTTTATTTTGTTGTTGTGGTTGGTGTTGTTGTCGATTAAACTGCGCGTCCTTGTTATGCATGCCTTTTATTCTGATCAGGTGTTATTCACTGATGAAAGTAAAATTAATATTTTTGGGTCTGACAGTAGCACCTACATCTGGAGGAAAGCAAACGAAGAGTTGCGGCGGCAGAATTTAAAGCCGACCGTCAAACACGGTGGAGGATCGGTAATGGTATGGGGCTGCATGTCAGCTGCTGGTCCTGGAAAATTACAAATAATTGATGGAATAATGAATAAGGACGTGTATTTAGCAATTTTAAAAAAGAATCTTCACGAAAGCGTACAAAAATTAGGAATCAGTGATGATTTTTATTTTTATCAGGACAACGATCCAAAACATAAGGCTTATAAAATACGGCCTTGGTTGCTTTATAATTGCCTGCATGTCTTGGAAACACCTCCACAGTCTCCTGATATTATTGCTATAGAAAATCTATGGAGCTATTTGAAAACACAGGTGCGGAAATACACTATTTCTTCAAGAACAGACCTAAAAAGAGTAATTCTTGAAGAATGGAAAAAGATACCTCCTGCCTTATGTGAGAAAATAGTTAGATTAATGCCCAAAAGATTAGAAAGTGTCAAAAAGAGTAAAGGCCTTCCCACAAAGTATTGATTTTAAAGTAATTGATTGTTATATAAGTTTTAATTATAATTTCTGTGATTGTCCGAGTTTTATTTTGATATTAAGTTTGTATTTAATTTAGAATTAATTATTTTTTTGCTTTATTTTTTGAATTTATTGATTTTTCTTTTATTAAATGTATACAGTAAACTGCCATTTAATAGAGTGCCTAATTTATTTCAATTTATTGTAATATTATTTTTTAATTTATTAATAATTATACATTTTCATAACAGCGTCCGAGTTTCACTTTGAGCAACTGTATTTTTGGTTTAACATTAGTACCCTTTAACAAAACTTTTCCCACTCCATCAGGCGAAGCAAAAACCACTATTAACTAATAAACAAATGAAAAATCGTATGGCGTGGGCTAGAGCTCACAAAAATTGGACTTTGGAACAGTGGGGCACAGTAGTTTGGTCTGATGAATCACGTTTCGAGGTATCCATAGGTGATACTAGGAGTAGAGTAATAAGAACAAAATCAGCTTACAATACCGATTGCTTACGGACTAAAGTTAAATTCCCTGCCTCTATTATGGTGTGGGGCAGAATGTCTTCGTCCGGTGTGGGTAGACTGTATTTTGCTAACAAATACATTGAAATTCTGGAACAGCATCTTTTGCCTACAATCGAATCTTTAGAGTTGGACGGTAGGAAACGAGTTTTTCAACAAGACGGTGCTCATGCCACAGTGCAAGAAAGGTTAAAAGTCTGGATGACTGAAAATAACCTAGAGACATTGCCCTGGATCTCTAGTAGCCCGGATCTATCACCTATCGAAATGTTGTGGAATAGAATGAAAAAGAAGCTCAGAGAACATCCTGCTCGAACACTCAATGATTTGAAACACAGACTTCAAGAGATTTGGGACTCATTTACTCCAGATGAGTGTAAAGCACTGGTCGATACCATGCCTAGTCAAATCGAAGCTGTTTTAAAACACAAAGGCGGTACTACCCAGTGGTAGAAAGTTTTATTTAAAATGTTAGTTTTGTAGTCTAAGAGCGATGTTTCAAAATTGAATCGAATAATATTCAATAAGATAAGTTTAAAAAGTTTAAATATGTGTTAATATATTACTAATATGTTCTAAGTTAATATAGTTTTTTTGATTAACAACTTTAGTTTCCATTCATTTGACGTAAATAAAAATTAAGCGGCTAAAACGCATTAAAAAAGTAATGGGCGAACTGATCTGCAATAGGGCTCGTATGTTGGGTTACAATACAAGTCTGTTATGTGGCCAACCATGCATATTTGATTGCTGTAATCTTAGTTCGTGTTAGCTATGTGTGTGTTGTCGCTACATTTCTTATTCAACTTTGCTTTAACTGGTATTGCTCAACTGTCTACAGTTAATCTCTTTTCTCTAGAAAGTTTATCTCTTTTGGGAGATGATGCGATCCGTTCAACCTACAAGATGCACGAAATTCTAATAACAATAACATGTTGTAAACGGATTTGTCTATGCCCTTATTCGTAGAGAATATCTTTTAGACTAAGGTGAAGAGATTGTTTATCTACATAAAGTGAATTATAAAAGAAAAACTCGCAGAAAGATTTCTAAACAAAATTTGCAGGTAGTAACAGAAAACTTGTAGAACAGAAAAAATTATAACTATAGCACGTAACAACTTCCAATTAAGTTACATTCTTAATGTTGCAATGTCCATAAAATCTTTAGTGCCACCTGTTAGTTATAAAGAAGGCATTAAAAATCATTGTATGTGTGAAAACTTGCAAATTCATGGTTTAAATCAGCGGAAATTATTCAGGACGACTTCATTTATTTCCACCCACTTCAAAGGGGTGTGATTTTTTTGCGGATTCTTTATACATTATACTACATAACGTATGTATGTTTAATATACCTTTAACTGGTTTACCTCCGGAGATAAAATATCTTTAGCAATATAAAAGAACTTTAAAACTTAAAAATGCCATAAGAAATCTTGGCTTCTTAATTTTCACAGTTAAAGTTTAAAATATCCGAAGAAGAAAATATAAAAATTTAGGCAACGTAAAGAAAATAATGAATCTTAAATTTTTTCATCAAACTTTTTAATGATTACTAGGAATCTCGTTAGAATTATAAATATTTGCAATAACAGCAACAAACAAAACTTTCCTTTTACCAAACAAAAAGAAAAGGCAAATTAATGAGTTAGGTATTTTTTATTTTACTTTAGGTATACCCACAAGGGAATTACATATGATACATCTCATTGTTTTTGGCGTGCTCTGTCGAGAAAAAAAAACCTGAGAGAAAAAAAAACTTTTAGCTTCTTTCTTTCGTGTTTTTTCTTAATCCCCTCCGCATTTGCTTCTTGTTGACCTTTTCTCAACCGTGCCACTTAAATCAATAATATATCAATGAAAGAAAATACCAAATGCGGATAATTTAAAAACCCTCAACGAGACGGATCTGCTTAACCGAGAAAAAAGAAAATGTACATTTGAGAGGATCGTAAGATATTGTGATCTGATTCGTTTTAATGTAAAACAAAAAATTATCAAAGCGGTATGCGTCTCTCTTTTTAAAATATCAACTTACTAACAAGGGCAGAAAAAAATTATATTAATTTTTTACCTAACAATTTTAATTTTTATCATCTACAGAAGCTTAAGATGGTGAAAAAAACTTCATTAACTGTAAAATATTTTCTAAATAATAAAAATAGAGAAACAACAAAATCCACGCGATTCTTGTCTATTTAACTAAGAATATGATTATGGTTTTCTCAAAATGGAATGTTAAAGTTTACA
Organism: Ignelater luminosus; assembly: GCA_011009095.1. Classification (NCBI taxonomy): domain Eukaryota; kingdom Metazoa; phylum Arthropoda; class Insecta; order Coleoptera; family Elateridae; genus Ignelater; species Ignelater luminosus. Next base: position 40,743 of record VTPC01007521.1, read on the forward strand.
CTCTACACATTCCCGAGTTAAACATTTGACAAAGTTGGTAGCTAGTAGTAGTAATAGGATTACATTACGTAAAATGGAAGGTCTCATATACTCAAAACGAGTTTCTTATATTTGGCTAGGGAATTATTTAAAGGAGAATTACCACAAAACTTGAGTGAAATTCTATGTTCAGTAAGGAAGTTGATATTTGAAATTATGCAGGAAGAAAATCCTGTCGGGGCATTAAACTGAATTTTATAAACTTGTTAAGAACGACAGAAAGATCCATTCACATTTCGCGTCTTGAATTTAATCACTTTTTACTGCGTATTTTCTTCTTTTTACAAACGATATTACAAGTGCACGGCGGAATAGGATAAACTGATTTTTATGTGGGAGACGTTACTAAATGGATTAACAACGGGAATAACCTGCGAGCTTGGTGTTTTGATCATTTTATAGTATTCAATTTTATTTCCCTTTAAAGAATATTTAAGAAGTTTTTTAGCGATTCCAAAATATGTAAATTTAAGTACATTTACGAACTTGAATTTACGATTAGTCTCCAATTAAAAGTACTTAGGCATAGTAGGTTAATCTGCTTTATACAACAGACAAAATAATACGACAAAAAGTACGTCCGAGACTCCCAGTGGTATACCTTACAAAAACAACTACTGAAGAAGGTATATATATAATTCGCTTTTAGTGTTTACTTTTGGAATTCGAATGAAAATTTAGAAAAACCGGCAGTCTTATCCTGTAAACAATGCATTAATAAACAACGCTAAAAAGGACCTAAATATAACACTCCTATGTTGATGTTATCAATCTAAGCATATGTTCGTAAAAAATAAATAATTAAAACATCTAGGAATGCAAAGCATAACCACAACGAACTCCAGTTCGTTACTGAATTCAAGTAATAGCTTGTTCACAAAAATAAGCAAACATTTATCTTTCGGCGGCCATTTTGACCATGTTCCTGAAGATATGTCGAAAAACGAAGACACCAAGTGTCTTTAGTCTTGATGTAGAATAAAATTTTTTCATGTAGAATACGATCCTAAAGTAAAAACAAAATTTTTGAAAATTCTTCAAATTTTAGCGGTCATTTTGACCATGCTCTCGAAGAGATATCAGAAAACGAAAACAGCACGTTGTCCTTAGTTTTTGATGTAGAATTCAAATCTGAAGTCAAAATCTCACAATTTAAAAATAATGTGGACAGACAGACACATAGACTTCGCGAATTCAGTAACAATTCCAAAGAAGTTCGTTGATTATATACCAACATTCTGCTTGTTGTAATCGAACAAAATGTGCTAGGACTACATTTAAAAAGATAGGAAGCCTAATATTATAACAGTAGTTAAAAAACGTTATTTCTAATTAAAAGGTTACTCACCAAATAACTTAAATACTTATTAGAAACAATCCGGCTAATGATGACTCATCTCACTTTGGATCGTGGGTGTCAGATATTTTTAAAATTAAATTGGAATCTACCAATAATGTGATAAACCACAGGTCTGTCATGAAATTTCTATCTTAAACCCAACAAAGACACTAAGGGTAAACTAAGGATATCGATAATAATTCATGTTGAACGCCAGGGCTTTTTTGTTTAAATTGGAAGAAAAACTCAAAATTCTAAGACAGACGTGGTGTTTATCAATAAGATACCCAGCAAACACAATTATATCGTAGCGATATCAGTGCGACTTCATCTGTGTACGAACTTGTTTAATGTTACATAGCACACTGCGCACATGTGCGTTATGTACAACGCGTAATGTCAGAAACACAGTACGAGTTGCAGCACATCGCGATTACATACCGATTGTTACATGCCGACGACATCCATCGTGCTTCAGACTAAGTATATACTTGTTGGTACATCGTCATAATCTTACGTGAATACATCGCTCTAATGTCTACGTTTCGATGTACCTGTTTCGTTTAATTTTAAAAGATTATGTAATATGCTAAATTACGTATTTGTTACGTCTACATTGTAACATTGTTAACATGTAATAAAGAGTATGCCCCATTAATTAATTAAAGTCTGGTCTTTCTACCTCCTTGTAAATTTATCGTCCACGTAACCCAAAACATTTTTCCAAGCTTCCGACCAATTTATTCTAGTCTATAGAGGTTGCAGGAAGACCAAAATAAATTAGTCAAAAGTTAATACAACATATTGGCCTTGCCCAAGTAAGAAAAGTCGCAAGTTATCTGACCGATAAATTTATAAGGAGGTGGAAAGACTAGGCCTTAATCTAGGTGGTGCAGAAATTTCAAAATCTCTTAAATCATTCAAATTTGTTATCCAATAGACCTGTAGTTTAGGAATGCTGCCATTCCGTTTTTAAACAAAAGTAAAAATTTGGAATTAAAGTTAAGAAAAGATCAAGGACATACATTGCAAAACGAATAGCCTAGTAATATAACTAATTTGAATGATATTTATTTTTGAAGGAAAATGCATTAAAAGTAATACTTGGAATAAAAGTTTTATTAAATTTTTTTAAAAAAGAAAAAGTACAAAACGATTCCAAAACACATTAATTCGGTTTTGTCTTCTCGTCCCTTTTTAATCTCTGTGCAGCATGGCGTAGTCCCTCGGAACAACATTGCTCAATTTCTGAAAAACAAAACAATTTATATATATGCGAGCTATAAATATTACGATAAAAAGAATACCTTTGTTCGATATTCATCGTCTTGGTTCCAGCCATTCGGAGATTCCCACGTTGACGCAATCACGAATAACCACGAATAACAGCAAATACGTTGGTCAGAACATTCTTTTAAATTCTGGAGATCTTGCCTTTATAGCCAACTCCACCGATCTTAGATAAAAAGAGTTTCTAGAAAAAAAAAGAAAACGAATGAACAAAAATAATTATTTGTAACAAACAAATCCGCATGTTCTTTATTTAATTTTCTAATTCTCCAAAACTTTTTTTTGTATCTATTGGCAGCATTTGCTCTACCTCTGATCTTCTTTGATTGATTGATTAATCGTAATATCAGAATTTAAAATTTTAGTATCGCTAAAACTACTTGTGTTGCTATTATTGTCATTGATGCTATTATTACTGGTCAAAGTTTGTTTCATAGTTATTGTTTTCAATTTTGTCAAAGATTTTATTATTGTTGTCATTTTTATTATTCAATAATTGTAATTTATGTTTCGCTTTCATAATATTTTTGTACTGCCCTAATCTACGGAACTTTTGTCTAGTTGATAAAGTACTAAAAGGTTTTTACTTTATTCTTTTAGACATTTCGCTTACAGTAAATTGCTATCCTTAAAAATACAAGAATCAGTACAAATACTACATATTACTAATTTAAACTTACCTATCAAAATTAGCAACACTAAACGAGACAAACTTGCACAAAAACTGCGGAATGAATTTACTCGAAGGAAGGCCGAGAACCAAATCAATAGTGTTCTTTGAAGAATTTTCTGTTTAGGTGCAGACGGGCTAAATACTTTTATCACATTCTTAGAAAGGACCATGTCCCTTTCTTTCTTATTTGTAAAGTAAACACGAAATTTTCCTGACAAGGTCTAAGAAGGAAGTCATAACTTCTGTTTGCAACCCTTTCACATTGACAGATGAATCAGGCAAATTTTAAAATAACGGGATATTATTCACTATTATTCGAATTGTGCACTGTTTCATACCTGCCTTTAAATAAGAAAATATTGATTTTTACCGCTTTACTGCTTGTTTTATAAGTCGTTCAATATATGTAGTAAAGTTTCACTTCAGAATAAGTGCATTGTATAAAAATTTATTATTATTTATCATCTTGGAATGGTCTCTACCTGATCAGGCGCTTTTGTGCGAGGCACAATCTGTACATCCTACTAGCTTTCTTTAAACGATCCACTTGACTGCGTGATTTTTATATAAAATACACTATAGTTACATAAATATTGCTGTGGTCTTTGGCCATACAGCAAATCAAGTAAAATTTTAAAGATCGGAATTGCCCAAAAAATTATGGAAATGAGAAGTTATTTTTATGTTAATTTTGTTTATCATTGTATATTTTAAGACTTAATTTATGTTAGAGTTCAACACTATTTTAATATCATCCATATTATTTTATGCCTTAAACATGTAGGATAAAGCATAAGAGATTTAATTGCAAAAATTAAAAATGACTTTAGATTAGTATTTTTGTAAGTGAGTATTTCTGAAGAAAATAACTATAAAAAGTCTGGATCGCAGTTGCGGTGGAATTTTAGTCATGTCTGAGATTATATTCTACATTAAATTTTGACAGATTTAGTATAATTTTCCTATGCAATTATAACCCTATCAGAAATGTCATTATGAAAAAATTAAATGTAGAATATAAAAATATATTTATTTCAGACATGTATACGAAGATTATTTACCAAGAATTAGGGCATAAAGATTTGAAAACGTAACGGCAGTTGGGCGACCAGTGTTCTAAATAGTTAAGATCTTCTATAAATCAAGTATAGGTAAAACAAGCATTATTGTTACGTCATTAACATTTATTATATAAGTATATGCAGAAGTATGTAACAAATACAGCGTATACCCTACATCTACCAGATGTGATTGCAATTACGCCTTTGCAATGTCATAGCATTGTCGTCTACCTGATGTGTTCGAAATTACGCGCTGCCGATGTAGTTTGAGTAATCCTTTGCGATGTCGTAGTCTTCACGTCCCAGCTATACTTTATTCCTGATATCTACCTGATGTGATTGAAATTACGCGCTGGCGATGTAACTTGAATACTCCTTTGCGATGTCTTAGTATTGACGTACCAGCTACATCAATAAGATGTAATCGAGAGATGTAGTGCTCGTTCTTTCGTTGGTATGTACCTGTTACATTAAAGTCACACCTGTGTTTACTGGGTATAAAACACAAACAAATAATATACAGTTTTATTTAATTAATATGTTTATCGCAAAAACACAACCAACCAAAAACAAATAATTAGAGAAAGCCATTCTTTAACATTAGTAAAAAACCTTTTTCATTTTAAATAATCCTCACTAAATAGAGGTGACGTCACCCTAGTTTAATTAACAACTAGGTTAACAAACAAATAACCATCAATAATAGCAACTTAATTATCAATAAACAGTTATTCAAAATGTTGAATATATTTAATCATTAAACAAGTGGATATCATCGATAGCAATTAATTGTCAATAAACAAATGAATATCCACAATATTGAATATATTTAATTGTTAAAATAAGTGGATTTTAACAATAATTACTAATTCATCAAAAAAAAAACAAATATATGTCACCAAATCGCAGTATAACAACCAAAGTTTCACCTTGTCGTATGAAGAAATTTTAAAAAATAAACGTTAAAGCAAAACACAGTTTAACTCACAAATACGTATTTCCTGGCTTTATTATATTCCTCTGAGGATCTACATTCAATGCGGTTTGCTAGATTTTGATTGTTGATCCAGTACCATTGTATGGTATATTACACCTTTGTGAGGTTACGAACGATATTACCTCGGTTGAATTTCTAGCTCAGATTAATAGGAAATTCAAATTATTCTGGTTTTTTCTATGGTAAACGTCGGGATTTTCACTTGAATCAACTTCGGAAACCATTAGTGGACTCACCCCTATAACAAATGCATTTAGGGAACCAGACAATAATCTCGGTTTTTCCAGGTCATAAACAGCCATAAGAATTCAAAAGCTAAAATAAAAATTCACAACACTCGAAGAAACAAACTATCACAATATTTATTCAGGCTCCGCTGAGGAAATCTAATTTTGATTGCAAAATTGTTACCACCAATATGACAACCAACCTGTTGATTGTACAACTTGTTTCGCAATGCCCTTCTCCCAGATGAAACCGGAAGGACTACACCTAAGAAAAGTATCTATCCGTTCGCCAAATTCCAAAATTCAAGAAGAACTGAATTTACAAAATCAAATTGAAGAGAAAATCGAAGGTTTAATATCGGTTACTTGCTTTTATAAATTAAATTAGAATTTCTAAAGAATTATCAAACACAAATTCAAAAAAATGTTAAAATAGAACTATTCAAGAATACTTCATTATGGGATTCCCCGAAAACAACAAAATTTGCATTTTTCTGCAAAGAATGATTTTAAATACGAAAAACTTAAAAATATAGAATTCCTAATTCAATTTAATCAATGAACAAATCAACTTGTGTATTCAACAATAAATTATGGAAATTAAGTTAAATAAGTCGAGAGTATGCATCCACATTATTTTATGACACTATCGTACCAACTTAGAATAATGAAATCTTGGCGGGATTTGAAGAAATTTAAATAATTTTATGACGACGAGTAACGAACTGTTACAATATAACATTCATAATGAAAAATTTCAAGTAGAAAATATAATAATGTTGTAAGGAGCTGTTAAAGTGTTTAAGTCTTTACCTGAGAATAAAGAGTACATCGAGTTTTGTGAAAAGAAACTGCTACACTTTGTTAAGTCAAAATATTTTTTTAAATACGTTTAATGATATTTATTTCATGGTTGATAGCACTTAGCTTGTAAACACAAAATAAGAAAGACTATCTTATTTTATATCATACAGCAATATTCTAAGGCAGTTGCCTGCAGAGAGCACGGCAGAAGTTGTAACTGTATTAAAAACCTAAAATCTAGCGTCGAATAATACCAAAATTAGGCAGTTTAATTAAATAACTGTGTATTTATCCGCAGCACTAGTTACCTAAAGTCATAGAGATGTAAAAACTTTTAAAGATTAATTCTTATAACATATTCTGAAACCATTACCAAAACGCAATTATTAATAATAATTTAGACCGATTAATTCTCACCGGTTACTCGATTTAATTTACTTAATAGACTAATTAGAAATACAAATACAAGTCTGGACTGATTGATTTATCAAATTTCTCCTTTTATAGTTGATTATCTTTCCTAACTTTAATTTTAATCAACTTAAAATATACTATCAATACTATTTGCATGAAAAAGAAAAATATAACTCCAGGAAATTTATTGCTTATATAAACAGTAATCAAAATTGCTAATGATTTCTTTAGAATGTTGGTTGGTCAGAATTCTTTCTGACAGTCGTGAAACTATATACGTTATGTCTTTTAATGTGTCAGGAAAACAGTAATTAGGTAATGAAGTACAACCCAGTAACAGAAAAAGAAAAGAAAGTTACAAATAAAATATGCCAAACCTCTTTAGAATTTTTTGTCTTGTTCGTAAATTCATTTACCATTTATAGTTGCAAAATTTCTAAATGTTTTGTTAACCTTCATCAAACTATCAATCATTATTCCATAATATAATCAAACCCATTTGCAAATTATTTCCATTGTGGTAGTTTGAGTTAGAAATATATTCTCCTCTTGTAGTATATTACCTCTCTGCAGGAGTTATTCCATATTAGCTTGATTAGAATTACTCTGTTGTACAATTAGCATTTCACTTCCCACATATTTGGATTTGAAGTGAATTATCTCGGTATTAGGTTGTCTCTATATCTATTATCTCTGTATAAAATTATCCTAGTATAAAATTATTTCGGTTTTGAAATTGTCTAAGCACGTCATGTCTAATGCTTGTGGGATTATATCAAGTTATCTCTGTTGCTGACTTGTTTCAATATAAAGCTGAATTGTGTCGCTTCAGAACGGGAAGTTGAACTTTCTCAGAACAAAGTTCCTGTAATATCAAGTTACCCAATAATTTCTTTTTTTTCCTCTACAAGTTTTCATTTACGAAGCACATTCTAAAGCGTTCATTGATTAAAACTCTTCCCATTTTTTTCTACTTCTTGTTCTTTTTCTAGACATTAAAAGTACCAAAAATTTATCGTTGTCGAAGGGAACGACCCAAAAGTTAATTTCCTTTTAAACATTTTGCATCAAGTTTTATTTGCCGTTAAAAATAATGAGTGTTTAATTTATTTAATGAAATATACATTTTGTGTCAACTTCGTATAACAATTCAAAACTTTCCAAACTTCACTGGCATCGTTATCATAAATAATAGTTAATTTTAAAGTTACGTATTATTAGAGAGCTAGGAACTAACTAACTCGACAGAACACCTGGTTTATATTTAGATGCTCTATTTATATTTCATTTACATAATGGACAAAACATTTTACGGTTGATTAAAATTAGGGTTAGGGGTGATATCAATTATAAAAAGAAAAAAGAATAAATAAATCCGTTGAAGCTTGTATTTGTTTTTAATTATTCTATTAAGTAAATTAAATTAATTAAAGTGGCAAAGAATTAGACGGTCTAAATTATTATTAATAATCCGCTTGTTAGAATACACATTAATTACCGAACTTTATATAAAACAGCTATTGGCGCGTATTCTATATTTAGAAAAAAGTTATTTAAAGAGGAAATAAAAGGGTGAATGGTTTTGTGTGTCGAGTCTGCATTTAGAATTTGTGAAAAATTGTTACAATCAATGACGTCGCTTTTCACTAGTTTAAAATATGAGAACCGGTTTACCAATGATTAAAAACAATGAAAATTACCTTCATTATTATTTCCATCAGATGAATTAATGTCTATTTGGATATACAGAAGGGAAATTTATTTATTCCGAAGACAAATTTAAGTACTGTATGAGTGAGAATGCAAACTACACGCAGTATTCGAAATTAACTCATCTTTTACTCATTTACAAATCCTTTATAAGATCTTATATTAAAATTCCATTTGTAATGTTTATATTTCCAAAATTGCATTTGGTATTTTTCTGAAAGACTCTTTAATATAATTTTATTTCAAGTTTTTCAATTCTAGAATGTTCTCTTAAATCAATTACCTGCTTGGTTTCATTACTGCCGTCTCTCTAATTCCGCAAGATATCCTGATTATAGGTTTCAATCTGATTACAGTGTTTTTCATTGTCCTCGACTTCGCGACGCTTTAAAATCTCTTCAAAATAATAATCCATTGAGACTTCTTGGTTTTATTCGAGTATTCGCGACTTATTGCCAACATTTTTGTTCATTTAATTTTCTTAGGATTGCGTGGTTCTTCTAATGGAAAAATCTTTTTATATCATAATCTAATTACATGTAATGGAATAGAATACGTATTAATGCGGTATCGGGAGATTTTCTAAAAAACAGTAAAAATTGAGACAGAGCTTTTCGGTCTGCGTACTTACAATACCATAATGTATCTCAGTCTCTGCATCTTCTGGATGCCACACTTGAAACTCCATGTGTGTATGTGCTTTACCAGAAATAGTAGTAGTAATTGGGGAAGGCTTAAACCTAGCAAATAGGTATTCACAGAACCTTTTCTACTAATCCCTCTACATTCCCTCAACCATATTTATGGCTGTCTACTATTCCTTCATTTGTTCTATGCCCGAACTTACTTGATTCCGGTATTAAAGTGAGGATAGTGGTCGAGACAAGACTACGTTTCCGTTACTAGGGTAATGGCCTGAAAGGTCTTAAACTTCAACCTCTCACAAAGCTCATATTCTTCTAAGGAGTGGAAAGACGTTTTGTCGCCATTTCTACATCTAGACATGTTGGATCCTTTTCTACCAAGCAACAGATGTATTTTAAGAATAGATTGACCTGTGAAAGCCCAGTGAAGAGACTTAGGGACTCTCGCTCTTGCCCATTACCCAGTTTAACTCTAGCAAGTTAGAAAACTGGTTATATGGCCTTTTGAATTGAGATAGCCGGTGCTTCCTAATCAACCACCTTTTGAAAGTGACCGATAACCAACCCGTTAGGTGCTCCGAAGACAGCTTCCTTCCTCTTCCTAGAACTTCCTTCTTCTAGAACAGGTTTTACCTAGTTAACTAGTGTGGAGATCACACCTCTGGTTTGCAAATTGTAGTTGTTCTCACCTTGTCAAGAGCTTCCTCAATGTTGAAAAACACCTCGAGAGTAACTTCTTTGTAATGTAGAGACGTATAAATTTATGCACTGTGGCGTGGAGTGCAGTTTCCATGAATCTTTCACCGATAGGTGTATTTATTTTTGTAAAAGGGAAGGTGGTGTTTTAATAGGTGACTATCTACAATTCTTTCCAAACATCTAAAGAAGAAGGATGAAACTAATGAATCTAAACAATGTAGCTACCGTGTATGTGATGAAGACCAGTTTGGCAGATCTCCAAGCTGACGGAATATTTCTCATTGCCAGGTTGCCATGTATATCTCTCTTATTAGAAGTAAAAGGATGTCAAGGCCTCTCTGAAGAAATCCCAGGAATATTGTTTTCGTCTGGACTAGGTGATTTGAAAGGGCTGTACTCTTTCACAGTCTATGAGATGGCGCCGTTTGATACTATAGTTTTGGCAAACTACCAGTTTGCCACAGCAGAGGTAGTGGTTCGCTGTCTCCGGGAAGAAAGAGATTTAAAGATAATTTCCTGGTTTCTATCCAGGAACATTTGGTCCTTGTAACGGCTCTATTGCCTACATAGCTTTGTAGATCTTCATCAGTGTGTGTGTGCTTTAGCTCTTTTCGTATTAAACTGTAAGTGAGATATTCATGCAGTTCCAGAATATAATTTCCCGAGTTTCTTTTTCATCATCATGTTGCTGAAGTTTATATCTTGAGTCTAGTTCAAAAAAACTTTTGCAAGCCGTAGCTTAAGTTCAATCTTATTATTTTTGGGTCAATCTTTTATCAGGAAAACAATAATTGCGTTTCAGCTGAGATAATGGATTTTTTCAGAAAGCTTTGTTCTTAATTGTTCAAGTTACTACTACTATTTTATAATTCAAAAGATTTTGGTCAATCTTGGACAGCGGCTTTGTCGATCGAAGTGGGTCGTAATCTTTCAAATCTTCTATATCGTTTTAATATTAGTATATCACTAGATAGTTTTTTGTGAATGGCATTATAATCTGAGCACGACAGTTTTACCTAAATATGCACAATTTGAATATTGGTTGTCTTATCCAGGAAGGCACAGAACTGGTACGGCTCTGGTCTTGATACTGCTGCATTTAACAATGAACTGGTGCCTGGTACCAGTCACTTTCCTTTGTCACTGATGAAAGCAACCATGTACGCGCAAAAAATCATTAATGTATTTATCACATTATATTTTGGAGAAAAAAACAGATACAGTTTGTAGGTTAGCACATTTCCGTCTAAATATCTTCAATAGTTGTACTTGCCACGCGGTTATTCTAAGCAGCGTAAGGTGCACGACTTAGCATTGAATATCTCAGAAGGCATGAAGAGTCATTGGTGCCGTTATCGTTAGGATTATGGTCTAGGATTCCAGAATTTCTCAAAGTTACTTTAACAAACAACATTGCTTTATCAAACACTATTTTCATATCCAAGGTACGAGATTTTGAAAGTCAAAATACATGTAAATGTTGTATTTTTTACCTTATGGTACCTACTGTAGGTATTTCAGAGGTTTTTGATAGGAGTCCATATAAAGAATAGTTCTGAAAATGGGATAGTGGGTTATAAGATCTACTTAAATGGTTTTTACATTCTCGTATTTTTCCAATCGTCCTCTTATCCCATCTACCCTTTGATTAAATTTAGGGTATCCCATGTTCGAACTGTGTATATTCTGTTTATATTTACTGCTTTCTATATTGCTTTTTTACTTCCAAAGGTAACCAGACTTATTATACCGCGCGGGTTCGATTTTGCCGTCTTGACTAGAATAATTTTTTAATATCAGTTGCCAATCTGTGGAACTTTGAGTTCGAACATGTAAACAAGCATCAGGGTCTGCCGAAGTCGAAATTTACCGACTCGCTTACTCAAGGGTTTTGACAATAAGGTATTATCACAGAATTAGTTATGTATCTTTGTTTAAAAAATTATTATCGTGACGGCTCCAGAGGTTGAATTAACTAGATTGTCGGGCTTTCTTTTACGTTTTCGCCATTATCAATCTGAAGAATTAGGTAAATATTTTGAATACACATAAAATATATTTACAATACCTAATGAAAGAAATGCAAAACCATTCATTCGACCAAGAGTAAAAAGATTTTTTCAAAAATGCTCGTTACCATGCCAAAGATATTGTTTCTGATGATAATTGGATCTTTTTCTATATGTATTAAGAAGATGAAACTGAAATTTAATATAAACAAGTAGAAATGGTTGTTTGCAATAGAATACCGAAGCGGTTTACTTGGTCAAACGACACCACTAAAACAAATAACGACAAGGTTGAGCTAGAAAAGATTTATTAACTTAGATTAGAAACCCTCAATCTAGAGATTGAAACAAACAACCTTTGCGCAGAATAAGTAATATTCACATTGCTGTCCACTATATCTGAATAAGTTTACCAGTCTTTGTCTCAATTTGTTGACAAAGGTCGTGGTTTGAATTAATGAAACTAGGGACAACGGGATTTCTGTAAACACCTCATGTAAATAGTCGGTAGTTGTACCTTGGATGGGTAAAAAGAAACTAAAATAGTCTAATGATTCTTTACTGATTATTTCATTTTATTTTACTTCTTGAAACAAGAGCTAATAAAATCTGATCTTTTTCTTTAGCCTAATTTTCTCATAATAAAAATCAGAAAAATTACTGAAATCTCTAGTTCTAGATTTCTGGTGTAATTCTTAAGAGGGCGGTCTAGGATAGTGAAATTTACTAAAAATGCTGATATTGCTATGAATCTGTAATTGAAATGTAATTAGAAATTAAAATAAAGCTCAATACAGTTTTATAGAAGAGAATCCCACTAATACAGTAGTGGCTTTGTTTTTGTGAAAATCACTTTCCAAATACGAAAATTATTAGATTAAAGTGCGGCCGCCTGTACATATTTTTCAATCGTAGACGACTATCTTAAGCCATAACGTTTTTAAAGTTTTTGTAGAATTTTTTATTTGATGATTACTATCAGTACTGATAATTTTCATTTAGGATTAATTTCAATACATTAAGTACATTACAAAAGTTAATTGCCAAAATGCTTTAAAAGTTAAAACTTGAATTAATTAATGCAGATAAATTCTTTGAACAACCAATTACGAAACGTGCTGTATACAAAACCTCAAAACCTATTGATTTGTATGCTATTTAGTACTAAGAATAAATATAAATAAGTTCCTGAGTTATTTATCTTTGTTTCTAAATTTAGAAAAACAATTAAGCAACTTTTCTTCGATGCCGGAGATCAATTTAGCATCAAATCGCTAATAAGGAAAATAATCTTAATTATTTTGTTTCAAGATAAATTAATATCAGATAAACTTGCAAGCTGGGCAACTTAATTTGACGACGATATAATTTATCGTTGTGGCAACTTATTCTTGATTAATTGTATCCAATATTGATCTAATTAGGCAATAAAATGGTAATTCTGATTATCTAATTCCGCATTTGACAGTCGGTTAACCGACATGTTAGTAACATTGGAATTATTATTATTGTTCTACTAAAAGATATTCAAAGGCTTAAGAAAATAATGAGAAGATTGAACATCTTATTATTAGTAATATTAATGAATTGAGGAAGCTTAAGACGTTTTATATTCAGGAGTGCCGTTTAGAGGAATATTAATTTAACAGTGTAAATTTCATGACAGCATAATCTAGAGGATTTAATATATTTAGTTAAATAAGAAGCCGTGTTATACAATCTCCGTTGGATGGTAATGGAATTTTGTAATAAAGTACTTAATTGATATTAGAAACGTACTTTAAGTGATACAGCACTTGGAGAGCGAAGAGATTTGTGATTTGACATCAGAAATATTAAAACATCTTATTTCCAACCTTTGTACCTAACAATGTAAAGAAGTAAATAAAGGAATACTTGTTAAAATGGTAGTTTGGTAGATAAATGGATTTTTTTACGTATTCTTGAATGTACAAGTGTTTTTAAACCAAAACGATATTCGTTGCTGTCTACCTTAATGGCCATAATTTAACAGGGTATGCTGAGAATTTCAAACGAAGAAAGACGAATCGCCGGATTTTTTTCTGTGTTATGTAGCAAACCGAATTCAAATTACATTTAGTGGTTTATTTGTAATAAGCCGTTGATTTAAATTTAAGGAATAAACATAAACTCCCTTCTTTTCTTTTTCATTTTCTTTTCATCTAATTGACTTTTTTCTTAAATCTGATTTCGAAAATTATATTAGGTATTCTAAACTCATTCGAAATGAAACGTCTGCTTGATTTACGTGGGCTGTAGCTTACTTAATCTTCGAAAGATGGCGAACTGGAGTTGATATATTATCATCATTAGGGTAGCAATCTTTCCTTACATTTGAGTAATATCATCTAAAGGGTGTATGTTAACTATATCGGCTTAATTTTGAATTCGTGTATTGCAAATATAGTTTGTTTCAAACTAGAAAATGTCTGTCCAGCCTATGAGAATCCACCCTATACATGTAATGCTAATTAGCTAAACAGAGTAGGGTTAGACGTTAAACAGAATTAAAACCTGCAACAGTAGCCTATCGTGATATCCCTGATAGTCTATAATTTGGAACGAATTACATTTTTAGTTTAATTCAAAAAACTTTATAACATCCTTACTCTATATGTTACTATCTGGAACTCTATCACTACAAAATAGACACCATGAATAAAGACCGTTTCATATCTGAACATTTGCGAAAAAATTGGTTAAAATTCATTCCAATAAAAGGCGGTGTGTTAGAGGGAAATAAATAAAAAAAGGTCAGTCGTTAGAATAAATATAACAATAGCGTCAACAATACATGTTGTGTAAATCAAAATCTGCTCAAACAACTTGAGAAATTTGAAAAATGTGTTTTTTGACTTTCTGGCTTGTGATGCTTAAGCAGAAATCTTGAAAGAGCTGATGAAGATTAGAGTGGACTTACGGCAGCTGGTGCAAGTTCTGGGGAAAAAGATTTAGATTTTAGATTTTCCTCCTAATTTGATGTTGTAATACGCACAAAACAATTCAAAATGCTGCCTATCATTGCAATCCACTTTTCAAGTCCAAGAGCTTAGTACCTATTTTGTGTATGTCTAAATATTGATTTCTATAGCGTGAAAAATTACTTCACAACCTTGTTAATCTTTATTCTTTGACAAGAAGTCACTAATAAGTTTTGCTTTCTCCCAAATGACTAACTGTACCCTCAGAATTGCTTTATCATATACAAAGTATACACAAACTAACTAAAATCATTTTTTCGTCTTGGTTACGGAGTTTTTGGTTTTCAAAGTTGCTTACAGACGCTTTAACTTTCGGTTACATCATCGTTATTTGTCAAAGTATTAAAAAAATTATTAAGAAAAGTTGTAGAAAAATGCCTTCTGTATGTTTTGAAATTACGTCTGGTTGAACATGGCGTACTCTGTAGCTAAGATAAGTCGAGTTTCAAGTGTCTTTTCTCTTTCCTCCGATGTTAGGTACCTTGGCTATAAAGTATACGCTGTATAACTGGATGTAAGTTCGGAACATATTCAGAAGGCATTTCCATGGGATTTTTCTCTATAAAGGTTTTTGATATTTTGATCTAGGAAAAATAGTGTCTACATAGTCATTAAGGATTAATTCTATCATTTTTTTACCCTGCATTTAAGAAAAAATTAGTGTATTTTTTGTTGTATTGTATTTTGTAAGCAAAGAGGGCTGTGCTTAAAAAATACAGTAATTTTTCAACACGATGGCGCACAAGCGCATTCGTCACGTTACAAATCATCTTAATAATTCGTATTGACGATGAATTGGTCGTCATGGTCCTATAAGATGACTTGCAAGATGTAATGTAGTAGTAGGTACTGTTCTGTTAAAAATTGCTAGAGTTCCTTTCTTTTGTTTTGTTCAAAACACAAAAAAAAATATAAATGTACATGTACGTATGCATAATTCAAATGTTAGTTGCAACTACTGTTTCTAAGCACAGCCCTCTTTGCTAAATGTGGTTATTTAAATTAACAAAATTAGCGTTTTTATAAAATAACGCTTAAACCACCGCAGATAGACCCAAAGACTATTAAATAAAAACGAAAGACAATTGAATTTTTAGTCTGATTATACAAAAATTTTCATATCGTTCTATTTAAAAATATCGAGTTATCCATGATTGAAGATCTTCATTTTCAATGATCCATAATGGGACCACAGTAATCTTTAACAAAGTTATTTGTAACGCAATTGATGTAGCAACCCGTATTTGACACGATGATCAAACCGTATCTTCGTATCCTGTTTAATTCCAGAGATATTTCAAAATTTCTAAAACAATGTAAAACTAAATTTCTTCAAAAAATATTAAATATCTCGGAAACGGCGCAATTTAGACCAAACATATGGTTAATAAAAATGAATCTAAATGTAATACGAAATTCAAAAATGGAGTAATATACAGGGTGTTTTATTTGAAAATATAAGGTAAGGCAAAACAAGTCGAACACCCTGTATAATTTAGAATATTTTTAGGTTATGCTTCCAGAGGCACTATGTTGCTTTCTGCTTTCAATTTGTTTCTATTTCCTAACATAAAGCTATTATCTTATTTGAGCGGAATCTTGGACCACCCTGTATAAGATAAAGCAATTCTGAGGGTACAGTTTGTCAATTGGGTGGAAGCAAGACTGTTGAATAAATCGAGAACTGATGTTACTGAAGTAGTAGCATTTCAAAGAAAAAAACTACAAAGTTGTCTTTGATACCAAAGCATTGCTAAAAGCGTGTTTGAAACTTTCTCGATCGAAAGATTATTTACCCTGGAAGGGAGGGAAGATGCATAGGATGATTGTAGAGAAATCTAAATGTTGTTTGATGTCGGACAGAAATTATTTGAACATTAGCTTATGCAATAAATCGATAATCTTATCAAGGTTACTTGACAAAACTTCTGAAAAAATTTAATGTAAAAGAAAACCAAAAATTAGAATGTGAACATATCCAAGCAAGAAAAGTATGACGAAGTAGCAGCTCAACTGTACGTACAGTCTACATAAAATCGGTAATAGTAATTCTTCAAGAAATCGCTGTGATATGTATAACGATTTCAATAAGAACACACTTTTTAAACCAATGTCTTTCATTTTTCAGCCATATTGGAAAAATTAGTGACGTCTTCGAAATTTCTTTAACAGTTGCAGTTTTCTCCTGGTTGTTTGTAGAGCTAGAAATTCTTTTCATAACAACATGAAAGTTGTCATACATTACATAAGAAACAAACCGAGAAAGACGGGTTTAAACGCTCACGTTAAGGTCATTTAGATGTTACTTCAAAGTAACAAAAGAAAGGAAATGAAAAGTAACAGTTATTTATTATTGAAAAATGAACTATTCGATATTAAGTTAAATTAAATGCTGCCTTTTGAAATGGCTTTAACGAGAGAGCATAATTTTAGACTTCGCACGGAACGATCTTATTTCGGAATTAGTGATCTTGTTTCCAAAATAATGTCAAAAACCTGGTTCTACCTAGCAATACTCTATGATATGAGCAAGATGATGCTCCAGCGCATTTGAAGGTATTAAACGAAGTATTCCAACATAAATAGATTGGAAAGGATGGAAACATCGAATGGTCTATAAGATCGTCGGATATGACGCCTCTCGATTTCTTTTTGTTGGGTTGGTTACGTTAAGAGCAAGGTCTATCAAACCAGAACTCGCAATCTGGAAGAGCTGAAAGATCGAATCCGTGACGAAATTTGATGTGTAACCTGAAAGTAGTACATCAAGCGCAAAAAGGGTCTACTCTCCGTTTGGGGGCATTGCCAAGGTGTCCAAGGTAGACATATTCAAACATTTAATTTAACGTTATATCAAATAATTAATTTTCCAATAAAAATTAATTGTTACTTTCTTTTGTTACTTTGAAGTAGTAACTAAATGATCTAAACATAAACATTTAGAGCGTTTTTTCTTGATTTCTTTCTTATGTAACCTATGACAGCTTTCACTTAATAGCAAAGGTAAAAGGTTCAAGTGTGAAAGCTTTTTTATTTTTTAAATTGTGGTGATTTTTCCTGTATAAAAAGAAACTGAATAATTTTGTAAATAATGTTAATAACAATAGAACCGTGGGCGGTTTTCCAAATACTGCCCTTGAAAGTAGTGGAGAATATGTGCATCATATGTATCAACGTCTGCAGCATCAAGCTCTGGCAATAATAATATGGATAATGAGATTAAATTCTGTTGACAAAAGTCTGCAGATTGCAGACATTTAAAATTCTAAGCTTTCAACCTTCAATTTAAATATTCAAAGTATTGTAAGTAAAAAATCGGATTTAAATTTATTATTAGACAAATATAAGGCAAATGAATGTGTCAATGAACATTGGTTAAATGATGAGCAAATTGATATGATTAATTTAGTAGAATATAGATTAGTTAGTTATTATGCACGCGATCGCCATCATCGTGATGGAGTTGCAATATTTGTGAAACATGATATTTGTTGATTATGATGAGGCTAAGTGTTGAAATGCATTTTGAATGCTGTGGTCTGTTTGTTTATGTAATTACTATAATACCAACCTCCTCTAATAAATCAACATTTATTGAACAGTTTAATAATCTTTTAAAAGCTATTATAGCCAAATAAAATATCATAATCTGTAGGTTCTTTAATATATACTTTCTAAGAAATAGAACACTAAATTCCAATTATTGTCACTACTTGAATTTTATAATTTGAATGTAGAAATTAATGAACCGAGAAGAATTAGTATGAATTTGCAAACATGTAAATGTAAATATGTACATAAAAAAATTTCAGGTAGATTTTTCCGATCATAACGTCCTCTTAATTGATGTAGAGCTCAATATCAAACTTTAGAAGCCATCTTGTATTACTGCTAGGTAGACTTTTTTTGAAGAGTAATTTTGAAAAACTTTTATCATTGTTAAACAGTGTAGATTGAAATATTCTCCATAAAACAAATGATAGATTTAACACTTTTGCCCAAATCCTAGATGAAAATGTTTGTAAAGCTTTTTCTTTAAAGAAAGCTTATAAGAAAATGTCAGTAATCAATGGATCACGTCAGATATACCAAAGACAATTATTTTACTTTACAAGATCTTTTTCTGATCCAGTTTTACTAAAGTATTAGTATGATAACTACTGTAAGATTTTAAAAAAGTTGTTACAACTGCTCGAAATTACATGTCAACCGTTTAATTTTAAATTCCCGTAATACTGTCAACATTGCATGGAATATTATAAAATATGAAGTATGAAGTTAACAGAGGCTTAGCTTGCTAAAAAAATATTGAAATTATCCATAAAAATTATTTGATTGTTAACCCTATGCAGGTTGCAAATATTTCTAATGACTGCTTTTCACATATAGCCTCTACCTTAAGGTTTCAAGTACCTAAGGTGAACTACAAACCAAATTTATCTACTACCAAACAAATTTCATTGCTTCTTACACTTACTGATAAGGACAAAATAAATAATTTTATAGAAAATTTAAAAATCCTGAGGAAATTGATGGTATCTCAGTCAGAATTTTTAAGATAGCTGTCGAGGCTCTAAGTGAGGCTATTTCTGTGTTAATTAATGATTCGGTCCCAACTGGCATCTTTCCAAAAACTCTAACAACCACTCTATAGAAAAGGCGACGAACAATTCATATCGAATCATCGTCTTACAGCCATTCTACCAGTTTTATCAAAAATTTATGAGGTAGCTATTAAAAAAATGCTTAAGCAACTTTTTTGAATCAAATTACTATTTTGTAGGCATGCAGCATGGTTTTAGACAAAACAAATTCACTTTCTCTGCATTACAAAGTTTGCTTTTTTTTATTCTAGAAACTTTAAATAATAGTAAATTGGTAGCTAGTATAAACCTTAATTTAAGTAAACCTTTCGATTTAGTCGAACATCATTTATTACTTGGTAAGTTAGAGCACTATGATATCAGAGGATAAGTCCCAAACTCTTGCAAACTTATTTATCAGAATAAAATGAGTTAGTTAAAATATCACATTTTAAAAGTAACAGTCGTAATACTTATTATACTAAGGAGCAAGTTCTCGATGTAGGAGTGCCACAAGGATTTATGCTTGGACCACTCTTGTGCATTATTTCTTGCAAATGATTTACCTTGTAACATTAAAAATTTAAATTATAATGCTGTCACGTATGCTGATAATGCATTGTTTACGTTTCTAATAATTCTACAACTGAACTTGAACGTAACATCATTATTAATGTTATAAAGTATGCTAAGAATGATTTCACTACAATAAATTTTGCTTACATATTGTTAAAAAACTATAATCTAGTTTTGACATATAAATACAAAATCTTGAAATAAACTTTGTTGATTCATGTCAAGTACTGCGTTTACGAATTGATAGCAACATGAAATGGGAGGGTCATTTTCCAAATTTACGTGTTATGTTAAACAAAGCCATTTTTGCACTGCGCGGCGTCTAAAATCACTTTGTTTTGATAATTTTCTATAGTTTGGATACATGCATTCACCGTTAACATTTTTATTATTTAATAGTTTTTTTTATTATTTATATAAAATAAAGACATATAATTAAGTTCAACAACACTAATAAAACAAACTTTATTTTTGATACATCTACTGAATTATAGTGGATACATCATCTATCTTACTACTTACATCTAATCTAATATTACTTCGAAACTATTACATCGAACAATCTAACACTCTTCCTCGATTTTTACATTATTAACATTACATTAAAAATCGCTATTATTACAAAATATTTATCAGTTTTCTTATTCCACTAAAATGTTCATTGGTTAAACTTTTTGTAAACATATCTGCTAAATTATTTTTTCATTCAACATATATTACATTTTTCTGTTTGTCACTAAGTCTTTATTGAAATGATATCGAGTGTCTACATGTTTTGTTCTCTTACTGTTTTCAAAAGATTGAGTCATATCTATTGCACCTCTATTGTCTATATACAAAACACTTTTTCATTAAAATAATTGCATAGTCTTTGTATATTTATTAAATCACATATACTCATAGCTGCTGCAATATACTCCGCTTCTGCTGTAGACAACGATACACATGCTTGATTTCTTGAAAACCGTGATATTGCGTTTCCACGATAAAAAGTTATACAACCGTTGATACTCCTCCTATCTACTTTGTTATTTGCCCAATCCGCATCTGACAACGTTTCTAATTCTTTCTTCTTACTTGCGGTATATGTTAGTTCTAAATTTGTCGTTTCTTTTAAATATCTAGGATCTTCTTCTTCTGCTACTAAACAAAATGCTGTATATAGTTCATACTCATCTAAATATTGTGGTTTTCTGATTCTTCTATTACTTTTTGTAATTGCTTCACCATTTCGTTTATCTTCTTCCTCCTCACTTTTTTCTCTCTTATCTTCTCTTATGGTTTTTTTTCTCTTCATTTACACTTTCTTCTCTTATGGTTTTTTCTTCTACCTTTTCTTCTCTATGATATACATTTTCTTCTATCTTGTTTACATTATATTTTACTTGCGATTCATTAAATCTTACATCTCTTGATATTATAATTTCATCAGTTACTAGATTCCACACTCTATATCCATTCTTTCCATATCCAACCATTCTAGTTTCTTGTGCTCTTTCATGTAATTTGGAATTTTATGGCAACGTTATTATTCAAGCTTTTGCTCCAAATACTCTTAATTTGTTAAATTTTAATTTTCCTATAAATAAATTAGCTGGAAATTTATTATTAATAGCTGATGATGGGTAACTGTTTAACTGATATGCTGCACACATTATTGCTTCACACCATAAATGTTTTGGCAGTTCTGTTTCTGTCGTCATTGTTTTAGCTTTATTGTACAGTGTACGGTTTAGCCTTTCTGATACACCGTTCTGTTGTGGAGAATATGGTTGTGTGTATCCAATACTTATACCTTTCTTCTGTCAATATTATTTGAAATCATTCGATGAAAATTTACCTCATTATCACATCTTATTCTTCTTACTTTTACCTTATTCCGAGTGTTTATCCCTTTGATATAATTCTTCAAATTTTCTGCTGCTTCCGACTTCTGTTTTACTAAGTATACTTTCACAAAATGCGAATAGTCATCTGTGATGGTCTGAAAGTATTTATAACATTCTTTTGAAATAGGTGTGATAGGTCCTGCTATGTCAGTGTATATTAATTCACCTATCATACGACTTCTTGGTTTTATCTGTGATCTAAATGGTAGTCTAGTTAATTTACTTTTCATGCAAGCAATTTTGATTTTTATTTTGTTTTCTAATTCTGTCACTGTATGCACAAATCTTTCCATTTCTTCTCTTATTAAATTTTCTGTTGCGCCTGAATCTACTATAAATTCTATATAATTCTCTTTTATTTCGACATTATTACACATTTGTTCTTCATTCACTGCTAAAAAGTTGAATTTTTCATCTTGGGTTATATGTGATTCTTGTGTATTTCGATAATACCCTCGTCCTCTTCCATAAAAGTTATCTTTTCTTGAGTGGCATTCTGATGCTTGTGACCTTTTTTATGACATTTGTAGCATTCTATATGTTTTTGTGAACTGAATGCTGTTTTTTATTGTTTTATTTTCTTTATCTTTTTATATATATTTTTATTTATTTATGTTTTGTTTGATCTCAGAATCAAGGAGACATGACTTTACAAAATCCAGAGTGATGTCTTTCTCTGCTCTCATTGTCTCAATGGTTGTTACAACGTTTTCATAACATTCTGGCATCGCAAGGTGACATACTTTGTCAGTCTCTTCCATTATCGTACCAGTTGATTCAATATTATTTATTAGCGTATCAAATTTTAAAAAATGGTCTTGCATTTTATCGTTATTTTTACATTTTAATGTTACTAACTGTCTTCGTAAATACAATTTGTTGAATGTACTTTTTCTTTCGAATACATTTTCTAGACATTTTATCATTTCTTTCGCAGTCTTTGCTTTTTTAACAAATTCTAAATATTTATCGGACAGGCATTGCACAATGATGGCCCTAGCTTTTATATCTGACTTTTTATTTGCTTCTGTAACTTCGGATTCTAATACTGCTTCTACACTTTTTTTCTTCTAGTAATAGTTTTACTCTAAATTTCCAATTCGTAAAATTTGTTCCATCTTTTAATTGTGGCAATACATTTAATTTATTCGACGATGCCATTTTGTTTTCTCTAAAATATAACCTTTTTAGTGCAAATTGTAATTTATAGTATTTTCTTATTTTCTTGCATATATATAATAACTGTCTTTATTTTTATATATTTCTGCGCCTATAACCTTTTATTATTTATATAAAATAAAGACATATAATTAACATTAATAAAACGCACTTTATTTTTGATACATCATCTCTCTTACTACTACTTACATCGAATCTAATATTACTTCGAAACTATTACATCGAACAATCTAACAAATATATGGCCTTCTTTTTGGGGTAATTCAATGTATATCGTAGAAGTCTTTAAACTATAAAGAAGAGCTGTTAGGGTCTTAGTTGATGCCAAATCACGTGATCCAATTTTCAATTTACTTATTTTGGAAAGTACCTTATTTGTTAAGCAAAGTCTTTATTTGTTTAGTCTCCACTTAGATTATCATTTCTATAGTACTATAGCGACAGAGGTACAGTGGACCTAGCGTAAGCTTACGGGTGAACCTACGATGCGCACTGGCAAATCCTTCAGAAGGGTGGGAGAGTTCACTTTTAAGCCGACTTTCCAGACAGTAACTTGTGTACATTCGAAAAAAAAGTATCACTGCTAATTTTTCCTATACCTCACAGTAAGTTTACTATTCATTTCGATTTATCTCTAGTAATTGCTATTATTTCTATTATCAGTTATATTTTTAATATTATTGATTTGTTATTATATTTATTATAGTATTGATTATCTATCGAATTAATTTATAAATTCTATTTAAAATTTGGGATTCAGCGTTGAAGTTTCTCGTTTTATTAGGATTGTATCTTTATAAATTACATATTTCGATATTTTCATTTAATTAATTATTAATTAATAATTAATAATATGGAGTTTAAATCGAAAATTAAGAATAAAATTTTGAGTGGTCAGTGTCGTGAAATCATAAGTGCGGTTTTAAAGTTCATGAAGGAAGAAGCAGAAGCTGGTGCACCTATTATAGCATTACAAAAAGTTCAAGAACGTGTTGCTCGGGCTACGGGTATTTCCTTACGATCAGTACAATCGATACAACAAGAAGCAACCAAAATTTCCAAGGGCGAAGGTTCTATGTTTACAACACCAACTAAGAAAAGAAAGAAGGTCCATACTAAAACAAATCTTGATGTCGCTGACCGAGATATTTTGAGAAGATTAATTACTAATTTATACGTTACAGAGAAAAAAGTTCCTACGGTTCGCAACATTTTGAAACAGTTTCAGGAAGCAGTGGATTACACGGGGAGTGAAGACAGTTTACGCAAAGAAATTCACAATATAGGACTTCGCTGGCAAAAACCAACACAAATAGAAAAATCCTAATGGAAAAACACGAAATTCGACATCAACGACTGCATTTTTTAAGGAATATGAAGAGATATAGAGAAGAAGGACGCCCAATCGTATATATGGATGAAACGTACATACATTCATCTCACACATATAACCAGGCATGGAGTGATGATAGCAATGAAGGATTGAGAAAACCCATTTCGAAAGGTCAAAGGCTAATAATTGTGCATGCCGGCAGCGAAAATGGATTTATCAAAGGAGCAGAATTGATGTTCAAATCTTCAAGTACCACGGGCGATTATCACCACGAAATGAATTTTTCAAATTATACAAAATGGCTTCAGGAGAAACTTATACCAAATTTACCACCTCGAAGCGTCTTAGTGATTGACAATGCCCCATATCATAATGTAGTGGCGGAAAAATGCCCGACAAGTGCAAGCAGAAAAGAAGATATGAGAAGCTGGCTAAGAAATAAAAATATATCTTTTAGTGACAATATGTTGAAGCCCGAATTATACAACTTGATTCAAATGTATAAGCCTCGTTACAAAACTTACGAAATCGACAAAATCCTTTTAGAAAATGGTCATAATGTTTTAAGATTACCACCTTATCACCCGGATTTGAACCCGATAGAGCTTGTATGGGCATCGTTAAAACAGTATGTAAGAGAACGAAATGTCAATTTTAATTTCAAGGAGGTTGAGAAATTTTGTCGCGAATTTTTTGAACAATTTTCTGCCGAAGAATGGAAATCGAGGTGTGAACACAGTAGAAATTACGAATTGGAATACATGAAAAAAGAACCTGCATTAGATTTAGTAGTTTATAGTTTAATTATAAATTTGGGCGAAGATAGTGATTCAGAAACTGAGTGGGAAAGTGAAAATTCAAATTTATCTGGCATAGAGCATTTAGACCAACTGTAAGTACCGAAATTTTCTCTGTTTTTCTCGAGTTGTTCAATTATTTCATCTATTATTATTTTATTATTATTTTTTATTATTTATTATAATTAACACAAAAATTAATTTTAATTATTAAATATTTTTTCAGTTTACTGCAATAGGAATTTCAAATCATTTTCTATTTGAAAGATTTTAAAAATGTGTTTAGTTAGGATTTCTATTTTGTAAAAAGGTATAGGTAAATTTTACAACTTGAATGACAAAAAGGGTATTATAAATCTTTGCAAAAATGTCAATCGTCTTTTTTTCCCGAATTACAAGACATCTGGTCAACAACCTTTCATAAACTACAGAGAATTTCTATGGCAAGAGTGTTATTTAAGTTATTTAATTATTGGGGTACGTTAGAGTAATTGTGTTGTTTTTAAAATTAATGTCGGAACTATTTAATACTATTTATTTAATTTTTATTTTATTTATTTAAATATTTTAAAATTTAATTCATACTATATTTTTAAATTACATACATATTTTTTTGATGTGTAAATATATACTAGTCATCCAAAAGTTTGTATTAATAAAAGTTTCGAAAATCCATTACGGTTTTTCGTACAAAAGGTCACTACGAGCTCTAGAGTTAAATTTTATTTTAAACTACGATTTCATCCTGTTTATATTTTAGATGCAACTTTTGTCACTTAATGTACAAATGCTCCGACGCGATACGGTGTCTCTCTCGTTCATCTCCTATCTGTGTTCCTCTTCTGCGCAGGGTGACCCGTAAGCTTACGCTAGGTCCACTGTACGTAATATTTGTTCAACCTTTTCAAATTGTCTAGTTCACTTTAGATTTTTTGTAAAGAAATTCGTTGATATATATAATTAAGTTCCATCTGGTTTCAAGGACATACAATGTTACAAAATCTTTAGAAACCATACCAAGCAATTCATAAACAAACTATGGGTATTACGCAGTGGAAGATTTCCTTGGCCAAAATTCTTAATGGTAGACCATCATCATACCCATTGACATTCTTGTTGTTATGAATATACATTTTACGTATCTTAATTGTATTAATATTATTATATTTTCTTTGAGATCTCACTGTTTATAATCTATTAGTAGTTGTTGGCCATATGAATATTGTTATATTTAATATTTCTCAATTATTTATTTGTTATTTGTTTAACGAGTACGTGATTTATGTACTCTATGTATATTTCCTGTTATTTTATATAATATAATAATATCTCGTACACTGTATTTTCATACCAAATGGGTACGTACTTACTATAGATTTTCGAGTTTCTATCTTTTAATGCTTCTTGATGTACGATGCATTACCGTGACTGTATTAATCTTTTATGCATGCCGTCTAATTTAAAAGAATCTATTTATACTTGAAATCGATAACATTCAGTTTTGTGCACCTATTAAACTTACTTTTTAATATTTCTGCTTTTAGATTCTGCAAACGACCAATAGTTATTTGTGTTACAAGGGAAGAAAGTGATACTTTGCCAATGGCACACGCGAGAAAAAAAGACACTTTCTTCCAGAGTTTCACATATAATTTTCTCGTTGATCTTAAAATGTTTATCAAAAATCTAAATGAATTAAGAATTTACTTTTGCAAGAAATTGTAAGATATAATTCGTTCACAATGTTTCTGGATCGTATATGGCTGTGGCAGAATGACAGTTTGGTTATTGTAAACCGGGTTGCTTATCTATTAACTAGACTTGTACAATTTTCTTGACCCGTAATATACTTTAAGGTTATGATTTTATGACAGTTTGACCTCACGCTGTTGCTTTTTTTTTGTAAATCTATAAATCGATTACGTTAAAAGATTGTTTCACGAAAATTCCTATTTATAATTTATAAATTAATGTTTTACGTTTTTATTTATAATCTTTGACATTCTTCTTAATTGACATTAATAAATGCAAAATATAAGAGAAATTTGATCTCTTTTTAACAAAGCAAAACTAATCCGTATTAAACGTTTATGTAAAATTTCTGATCGTGCAACAGCGCCAATTTACAGGCGAAGGTACGACAATTTCCAAAAAAAAGGAAACAACATTTCGAACCTAACAAAATGAAAACATGGCCTGTTACGACCTAGAAACATTGTGAACGGAGTATAGCTTTGATATACGTGGCATCCAAAACGTATCTAAAAGACCGAATAAAAATTGAACAACAGGGAGGAAAGATTACTTTGTCTTCCGCTCAGATATAATCGTCAACTTTCGGCCACAAAAAGAAAATTTACACTGCATGCACGTTTCTTCTTCAATCACGTCTACACTATAAAAATAACTAAATTGTCAAGATTGTCAAATTATACAAAAACTAATCAATCAAACGGTGACGGGCTAGTCTGAAGATAACTCGTTGACTACCACGTGATTAGTTTAAAAACATTGTACTTTTTTCCCACTTCTCTTGGCATGTCTATATATTTACTACGCTTTTGATAACTCGCAACGGGCGTAAACGATATTTTGACCTCCCTTTCACAGTAATATTAAAGGTTATGCAGAACTCTTAGTTTAGCAAAACTTAGAGTACAGACGAAGAAGGCTCTAGAAAACACTAGGTGGCATTATCGCATTTAAAATGTAAGAGAAAATCAAGAGTCCTAACAATGAAAGCATTCATTCATTTAACCGACGCACATACGGGTATTTGTAATGAAAAGTTGGCCAAAATTATTTTTTTGCTGTTAAATTACTTAAAACGCTTTCATCCACTAGGATATGATGTTTTATAAAAATATAACACATTTTTTTAATAATTAGACACATACAGTGCTTTCGTAAAGGTAGTGCATAAATTCTTTAAAAATTCAGGAACGAACTTTTAGGAAAAACGCTCGGACCCGTCGATTTTTATTTTTAAATGCGCATTTTTATACAAAAAATATTTATACAGGGTGAGTCACGTAGGCGATCATCGATATTTTTTTAATGGCAAACCCTATATTTTATTACGGAATTTAAAAGAGCACATTTTTTTACATACGGTAAGGTATTAATGGGTATAGGTCACATGAGAAAATTTTGAAGAAAAACTATCAAAATATCACAATGTCAAATTTATTGGTAATACAAAATTCAAAAGACAACTAAATTAAATGTTCAAATTGTGTACCATTGGCAACCTGACAGTAGCCAAGACGACGAAAAAATTCTCTCTGAATATTGTCAATAACTTCTGGAGATATATGACCAGTGAATTTAGAAGATTAAAGGCAAGAAATTGCCAAGAAATACGACGGAGGGTTTGAGTGTTACTCGAATAAGCCTTTCTATATATTTAGTTGCTTGTTTAGGAGATTTAATCATGTCTTGCACAACTTTAGAAGCGTCTGTTCTTCTCTCAGCTCTTAACTTCATTTGAGCAGCATAAGTTAACTCCTCACTGCTTGTAATAGTGCGAAGATGTTTAGTCTTACGCCTTTTGCTTCATTCACTTGATTACTTAAAACTCTTTTTCGGATGTCCTA
The DNA here is from genome assembly GCA_011009095.1 of Ignelater luminosus. Classification (NCBI taxonomy): domain Eukaryota; kingdom Metazoa; phylum Arthropoda; class Insecta; order Coleoptera; family Elateridae; genus Ignelater; species Ignelater luminosus. The sequence goes on from VTPC01007521.1 coordinate 69,604, forward strand.
GTTCTTGTCGACTTCGTGGTATTTTAAAAGTGCCTCTTAGCCAACTCCCATTTTTTTTAAAGAATAATTCTTTTATGTAATGCGAAGAAACCAATCTACGCTTAATTTCGGTTTTTAAACCAGACATCACATTCTTGAACTCCTTCTTGTTCTCAGAAGTATATTTTTCGCATTTTGCCAAAATAGTTTTGGCATATTGTAGTTTGCCATTAATGTCACTTTTATTAGATTTCTGCATTATATCAAAGAAACGCTGCCGAGTCATTACTTTGACTTCTGAAGGTCCTAGAATAAATAAAAAATTAACAAAATGATGCAGATCGAAATTAACGGTTTTGGGGATAGATTTATATTCAAGTTAATAAGTCAGTGATTTGGATCAAGTTGGAACTAATTTTAATATTCGGTGATATTACAATGTCTGGTCTTGATTGTAAAACAAAAAATAACACCGGGAAATACCCGGAAGTGTAACAAGACCTATCAAAAAGTTTGATGTCACATGAAAAAAGTACAATTCTTTGCATTATCTTTTAAAACTGTTATAAGATTTATAAATTAATTGCAACAACTATAATATATACTGAAATACACTATACATACCTGTATCAGAATCCTCCGTAATACACAAATTTATTATGGTTTGGTTGCAACTAAATAAACTGTCGACTTTGGGCTTATCTGACGGGTACTGCAAGTGCTATAAGGAGGCGGTTTTTCTAGTGAAAATGTTCCTTAACACCTTCAGATTCATATGAGATATTTTTTTTTGCAGCAACAATAAATTTTACAATTTGACCTTTTGGCCAACTTTGCATGTAAATACCCGTATGTGCGACGGCTTAACGATATTTGGAACATACTTTTCAAGTTGTAATAAGCAATAACACTTCTTATATCCTTTAGAATGATTGCATGGAAACATCTGCTACATGTAATTCTTGAATCAATCATTATAAAAGAGAAGTTTAAAAACTGTCTGTGGAACCTATTATCCGTACTGTGTCTTGCTTGAAACATGTGTAAAAGTGCCTTTGTTAGAAATAAGACGTCGGATTTTGTAAAAGTATCTCCAAACGTTACGAATTCTCCTCACATTTCTGCAGAAATAGTTAAAATAAAATTAATAGTGCGATAAAAGGAGTTTTAAATTCTTCTGAAATACATATTATTACGTACTGTTTTACTGTTAGTTATGTGCATATTACTAACTTCAATACGATACTTTTATATATCACATAAAAAGTAAAAGTAAGTGCATAATTTGCATGTCACGTATATAATCCGAGCTCCATTCATAACGATAACAAATGTTTTGACAAGAAACCCTTTATAGACTCAACAAAACATGAAAATAATCTCAAGTAATGTCAAACTGCACCTTTGGAAGCAAAACCCTTTTGATATCATCGCTGTCATGCCGTGAACTAACGATCCTGAAGGTTGCATCACTCTCTCCAATCCTATCATTTGAAATACATCCCTTGTTAGCTTTTCCTTGCTTTCACTTTAACAGCGATCCTTTCGTGAAAATCAATGATAAGTAAGTTATTTTGTGAAAAAGAAATTCGTCGTTATCTCGTGACACTTTTAGAATAAAAGTTGAACTTAACCGTTGAACTAGTTAGATATTTTCAAGATAACTTGAACTTAACAATGAAATGTCAAACAAGTAAATATAGGTAATTACGTAAGAAGTAGGTATACAATTCTTTGTGCATTGTGTTTCTAAACAATGTAACACGAATAAATATATACAAAGAAGTTGGGGACAATTAGCACTTTTAGGTAACGATACACGAGCGTAATTTGAAGAGAATAAAAGGAAAAGCGTAAAGATAAGAAGTGTGAAAGCAAATAAATCTGTCCCCATTAACACGAGACAATAAAGAGTGTAAAATAGTTAAATAAAATTACAAGTTAAATCAAATCTTTGCCAAAATCTATTAACGTAATTACCTAGTTCGAGTAATTACATAACGACAACAGAAAGTTGTGAAATTTAGGTGACATCAAAGTCTTAAACAAATTAGTATCTCAAGAATTAGAATAGAGATCTTCTGCATATCTTGAGTTCGACTCAAACTAAAGACAAAAAAGTGTAATACAGATTCCGACTACTTTAGATTTCCGACGTTGAAGGATTCAAAATTCTCTCATCACTATTTACTTTACCTTCCCCTGTTCACTTTGATTTATTTCTCTTGATTCTTGTCTCGACGGAAATCATACTTCTAGGAAGCGGTTATAAAAATTCTTGTTTTTATTTATCTGCCACAATTTCTGCAAAGAAAAATATTTACTTTACAATTATTTTATAATAATCTTGTAATCAAATTGCAAAATTAGATATGCCAATGATGTGATTTGGGTTACGGTCATCCATCCATACCTACTTACAAAGATTTTTTTGTCAACCTTTAAATATTGCGTTTTAATATATTGTTTTGTTTTACATAGCTACATAACATAATATAGGGCAGCATGAAGTATGTGAGAATTGTAAAACATTATCGTCTACCGATGAGACCAGAATAAGGTCGAAACAGATCTGTCTAAGGGTACGTTATACAATTCTCACATATTAAAAACTTTTGGAGAAAACTTTTCTTGTATTGTATTATTTTATACTGTTTTGTTATTCATGTTGGGTTAAAAATATCTTAATAACGTTTTTTTTTATTTTCCAGGTAAGTTACTACAACGTGTAAGCTGTAATGTCTTTGCGAGTAACTGGTAAGTTTGGATTGTTTTTTTGTTATTATCAAGAACGCTGACCAATTTTACATTGATATTTCTAATTTTTTGCTTTCTTGCACAGTATACGTACTATTAGAAGCAACTGAAAGTAAATGACATTAGTGGTAGCACCAATTTTTTAGCTGTATGAATTTATCTTAGCAACTTTGTCTGTAGCTGTAGGGAGACTTTCTCTTCACCATAATCCGAAACCGTTTTAAATCTCTCCCGCTACATTAATGGTAGTGTGATGCTTTGTCAATTCGTAGAATTCCCAAGTGCCCATTGTTTATTGATAATATAGTGTAGCGTTCTTATGCAATAAAAGTTATTCAAAAGTAACAAATATCGTTGCAACTGTGCGCAGTTCTATCTAAGCGTTTTCGTTTACGGGTATAGGGTAGCTGCAAAAACTTTCAGAACCAAGTAGTTGTAGCGTTGCAAGGAAGTTGTTGATATTGTTTTTGTAAAATTAACAAATTAAACTCAAGTTAAACAACTCTGTTTACACATTTATATAAAAAAGTTTATTTGTGAGCAAAATGGAATTATCACGTGAACACTTTCCGGTTATGATTTTTTATGATTTTAAATGTGGCCTAACTCCGAAACAATCCATTGAATGGCTTCTAGAAGTCTTTGGGGATGAAGCACCTTACAATGCAACAGTTTATAATTGGTTTGCAGAATTCAGTCGTGACCATGCTACTCTAAAGGATGAGTTTCGTGAAGAACGTCTGTCAACATCTGTTGTTGCAGAATCGTCATATGACATACCGTGAGATTAAGTCATTCCTTGGCATCGACATGAAACAAATCAAGAGTACAGGGGAAAAACGATCTAAGTCACATTAGACCTGAATATGAGTTATACATCATTTCTTATAGTTTCGTTCCTGCTCTTTCACACTTTGTGCTTGAATTTAACGAAAGCACCGCAAATCGCGAATAGAAATAAATACTGTATTGAAAAGCGATCGAAGTCTGTGCTTTCAATTGACATATCTTAAAACTATTTAAATGTGACTTTTTCCCCTGAACTCTTCAAAGACGTACATACATGAAACAAATACATTAAATGTTAGGATGCTTTGCACTCGGTGGATTTCCCACAGCTTGAGTAATGCTCAAAGAAGGAGTCGTGTGGATTGGTGTAAAGAAATGCCGAAAAAGTTTAATCGAGGATTATCACATCTGGTTTACGACATTGTTACAGGTGATGAAACTTGAATCTATTCGCGCAACCTTGAAACTAAACGTCAATCAACTGTATGGGTGTTCCAAGATGAACCAAAACCAACAAAAGTTGTTTGTTCTCGAAGTGTTTAAAAAAATGATTGCTTGCTTCTTTTGCTTTGCTGGTGATCTTACTACTGTTGCTTTAGTAGATCGAAGGACTGTAAATGGGGAGTGGTATACCACAATTTGTTTGCCACGAGTCATTACTGAACTTAGACAAAATAACGTGAAAAGGAGAATCATTCTACATCAGGACAACGCAAACCCTCACAAAGCAGCTCTGACAGTCGAATATTTAAAGCAGCATGTAATGGGAAAAAGCTGAAAAATGACGAAAGGTGTTTAATCCCATAGCACAAGTCGAAGACGGGGTGGTCCGAGCTAAACGTAACCTTGCCGAAAAGAAAAAAAAGTTTACACAACCAAAAACTCTTGACAAGTTTAAAAGATGTTTAAAATTAAGGGCGCCAAAAGCTGAAGGTCATGGGGAACCAATGGCCAGCCCACGCAGCTTCTCGTGAACCAACACCCTGCATATGGGTCCCTTGCGAAACAACACCCTGTGTACAAGTAGCTCTATAGAATATCATCCTGTATACAGATAACTTTGTAAAACATTTACAATGAACACTTCACTTATTAAAGATAGTTTAGCAATAATTTACTTACGCTTTAAATTCTTCAGATAACACTTATAATTTTTAGCAAAGGAGCCTAATTAGTATTCCCTTTTAATACCAAAAAGACAATATCAATAAACAAAAGAATTTCGTAAACGGACTGAAACTTGCTGGACACGCTTATGTGCCAGTTATAAATAAGGATGTAAGTTAAATAGAATACCAAGTCTTATCAATTTTACTGTTTCTCTGGTGATTCACTCAATAGTTTACATTGTTAGTCAACACAATTGTATATAGGGTCGCTAAAAGGTATGGAAACACGCTACCTCCGCAGAAACAGTAAGAGATAGACAAATGAAATTTGGAGAGCTTAAAGTAGGTAATTTGTGCCATGTTTTGCGAAGGTAATTAAAAACAAATCTTTAACTGTTTTATCGTACGGCCGCCATATTGAACTTTTTAAATAGAACACCCGGTATATGACCCCATATTTGAATAAGGATTTTTAAGACAAATTTAATGATATAAGGGTTGATACACTTATCTTGAAAGGTTTTGGAGATAATCGCTATTTTTTTGTCAGGGGTTTCCCTATTAAAATGTATGGAAACACGCTGCTCCTGCAAAAACGGTAAGAGACAGACAAATGAAATTTGGAGGTATTAAAGTTGGCATTGTTTGCCATGTTTTGCAAAGAGAGTTAAGATCAAATCTTCAATTATTTTTTCGTAGGGCCGCCATCTTGAATTTCTTCAAATGGATCACCCTTTTGTGACCCCATATCTCGATAGGGATTTGAAAGACGAATTCAGTGATATAAGGGTTGCTATACTTATCTTAAAAGGTTTTGTAAATAATCGTTATTTTTTCGTCAAGGATTTCTTAACTTCAAGGACGGATTTGTAATGCAAGTAGTTCCGCCCGATTATTTGCAAAATTCCTCACGAACATTTCAAAAGAGATTGTTTCATTGCCAAGAAGTTTACGCAGCGCATTTTGAACACTTCTTATAAAATTATATTGTGTTTTTGTTATTATCAGTTCATCACTGTTTGGTCTTATTCTACCTTTTTAGTTTGTTTTATCATCGATCTATTATTTTAAATAAGTAGGCTAAGGGCAAAACTTCTACAGTTTTTTTTTTACTTAAATTACTTATAAAATAATTGCACATCATTTCTTTAGTTCCATTGCCTTTGCTGTTTCACGGGTAACTCGATTTTAATAGAAATTAATAGTGAAATCCTTGACAATAAATAGAACAGCTATTATCTCCAAAATTATTCAAGATAATTATAGCAACACTTATATTATTGAATTTGCCATTCAAATCGCTATTGAAATATGGGGTCATATAAAGGGTGATCCATTTAAAAAAAATTCAAGATGGCGGCCGTACGAAAAAACAATTGAAGACTTGTTTTAATTACCTTTGCAAAACATGGAAAAAGATACCTACTTTAAGCTATCCAAATTTCATTTGTGTATCTCTTACGGTTTCTGTGGGGGTAGCGTGTTTCCATATTTTTTAGCGACCCTGTATAATAAACCCTTTTACACTTTACTCTTCAATAAAACAACAAACTGAACTTTTCTGCAATTTATTGTTCTTAAAAGGAAATAAAATAAAAATATGTAATTCGATATAATTAAACAAATGAATAAAAGGGGTTAGTAATTTAGTGTAAATAACAACACAAAAAAATATAACTATAGGAAATTATACTTCAAAGGTTTTTCCCGGAAGGGGATAGAACCCAAACTTACAGAGAAACACAAAGTTTTCTTAGATTATATATAACAAAAAGATTATCAAACACCAAAAGCAAAGAATGGATTTTTAATTACCAAACTGAAATCAAATATAATTTAACTTTTCCAAAACAACAGCAAAATAAAACAAACAACAAACAAAACAAAAAAATAAATGGTTATCTTACATACTACTTGATTCCTCCAAGTTTCTTTCGTTTTGAAATACTATCAATAGAACACCAAGGACTCTGAGGCTTCTTTGCGTTCCATACACTTGAACGGCAGCCCGTATGTATTTTGAATTTCACGAGGGCTTCCGTGATTCAACGAAAGGTTCCCAGACACTATCGAATTCAAGCGTTTTTCTCTTTAAAATTGTTATTAACAAACAGAAAACTTAGTTTATAGTGTTCACTGTATTATTTTACACCAAAATCCACTCAGATGAATGGTTTGTTTTACACGAGGCGAACAATAATTCAAGGACTGAACCACTAGAACCAAGTCGAGACAAAATTTATCAACCAGTAAAATGAACAATTTAAAAAAATATTTCCATACAAAATGAAATAATTAATTTAATCGTTAAACGGCCAAGAAAAGAATATCTGAACAAAATTAAAGAGAGGGGCCGGATAGAATGCGTTGTTTTAAAGTCACATTACAAGCAGAACGTCCACTTAATGTCTCATTGTCCATATAGCCCTGATTTATTATCAAATGACTTTCTTTTATATCCTCAAATTAAAAATAAAATGCTTGGTCAGAGCACGTTCTAGCAATACTGTAACGGGAGAATGCCCAAAAGTATGCACGAGTCCCGTCAAGACCAATGGCTGATGTTAAATCCCGTAGCTCTGCCGCAGATGGGGTGGATTCTCAAATGAATATACCTAATCGCACACAAAGAAAAGCTCACCGATTTTCAAAACTCTTACTAGACTGATAGATGTTCACAAAAGAGGGCGCCAGCAGTCGTAGATTGAAGGGTTCTGATGGTCGGTCACGCGACTGCTCGTGAATCCGACACCCTGTATATAGGTTTCTTACGAAACCTCACTCTGTGTGTAACTTACCTCGTGGAAGCTTTATTAAAATTTGCTCTAATGTTTCACAATTGAGACTCAACACAAAATAAAAACTATATAAACGCGTGATTTGTCTTAAATAATTTTGCCGAGGAAGTCCTCTGAAGACCTGCTTCTTTTAAGATAATCAAAAAAAGAAATACAAATTAGAATTAACTTTTCTCTTGAACAAAAGTATGTAAACTTTAAGTAAAATTTAGAATAAGCACCACCGTGCTGTTTAATAGCCAAAGGAACAAAAAACAAAATTAACGCTTCTTCGTCTGGACCAGGGATCCACTTACAAAAAAAACAAAATACAAATAATCGATCTTTCTTACCTTTATTAATAAACAATAGTAATAAAAAATGAATTAAACACACAAACAAGAATATAAAAATAACACTACAAAAGAATGTCAATAAATAGTATGAATTGATTTCTTTACTGGAGAACAAAGTTGATAAAATAATGAGA